>JAPPVO010003410.1:0-20987 GCA_030407325.1 Camellia japonica | reverse complement strand
AACTTGAGGACTTTGAAGGAACATGGACGTCTTGTAACAAATGGGACTCCTTAGGAGCTTGGGCAGTAGCTAGGGCACTCGGCCATCCTTTGAGGAAGAGCTTGTCACGCAAAACCAGCACCTCCTCATTATAAGTTGTACCAGCCTCATCCTAACCTTGTTGCCAGTACTTAGCTTCTAGAGTTGAACACTCAACAGCTATTACGGCGATAACAGTCTCTATCTCAACAACCTTTCCTTCAAGTTTGACCTAGGTATTGACAGAAATTTCATTAGATTTCTCAACATAAGTAATAACCTTGTTCAATCAAAAATTTTCTCTCTCTGTAGTTCTTCGGTCCTCCTTCTTAGCCTCTAAATTCATCATCAACCTTTCAGAACTTATCACGGCTTCCAGTACGGCCTTCTCTAATTCTTCAGTATAGGTGATGGACAGGTGCATCCTCTGATGCACTGCAGTAGCAAGAGACAATAAGAAAATATAATAGTCAGACAGAAAAACAACAGAAAAGATTACTAAGGCACTTACAACAGTCATCATTTGCAAGGTTCCCTTTATGATGAGAATATCATGGGGTCCATTGTGGTCTGCCTTGTCCACTAGTAGCAGTAAAGTCTTGGTCAAATCAAATTCGAGTTCTCTGGATGAAACGACAGAATCAAAATTTGAAATGGGCTTACCATGATGCAGCATGGGCGGTTCCCACTATTCAAAAGATTCATCAACCATAGGTTCTCTAGAAGCCTCTCCAACCTTATTTTTACCAGTTTTTCTCCTTCTCTTCCTAGCCCATTCAGCAGTTAGGGCTTTAGATCTCGGAATAGTAGTAGAGGGGCTAGCAGCTCTCATCTCCAATTTAACTTTCATTAGAATTTTCGGCTCGGCCTTGACTCTAGAGTCTCCAGAGCCGAAGAGAAGCCAAAAGCCTCCGCCTTCAAATCCATAAGTAACCTTCTCTTAGACATTGATCCATCTCTTGTGGAACTAAGGATAGGAGAAAAATTCATTTCAGTGAAGAGGCTATGAGTACGACAGTGATTGGTAACCAATAGAGCATGGGGTGTATCAGTTTCAATATCAGAGTCAAGCAAAGTTGTAGCAAGCTTCACTTTCTTGGGAATAGTAGTTCAGTAAGTGCCTTGGTAATCTAGCAGTTTAGGAGCGGATCTCTTCTTGTATAGTAGTGTGGCCTTAATTGTTTCAGTATTTTCACGATTCGGTCTTCTCTGGTAGCGAGAAGATTCTGCAAAAACAGGGGACACCATTAGCATAGCATTCAAACAGAACATAAGCTAAAAATAGACAAACCGAAATACGAAGATAGAAGATTCAGACCTGGATAGCCGTCCTTTTGGGGCATCTGTTTGGATTGGAACTTAGTTCCAGCATGGAACTCCTAGTTCATACTAACTTGCAGGAAGTCGTTATTATGCTTATCAGAATCGAGCAGACTAGCGACAAGGTAAGAGTCAATAGAACGAAAATGAAGGTAACATGTTCTATGGTCTTTGTTATACGAAAGGGTGTAGCGGCCTAAGATGTCTTAGACATCCAAGTTCAAGGCTAACTATCTGTTTAGGGCAGAAACGCCACGGACAACGCGAAATAGATTCACAGAAACTTGTATTGGGAAAAATTGAAATTGGTGTAGAAAACAACGAATCAATGGGTCTAAGGGGAACCGAACCCCTCATTCGACAATGGCAGCAACCGAAAATGCATCAGTATTTCTTGTACCCATACATTTGGCATCAATCTTAGCCAATGTAAGAGTAATGTCATCCGGAATACCGTAGTCACGACGGAACAAGGCCATCGCTTCTAGGGTATCAACTAAAGTATGAAACTTACCTATAACCTAGACCAAGAACGGCAAAGACAATGCCACACGAAGAGAAAGGTAAAGAAATAACATGAGTTGCCGGAAACAATGGTACTAAGGCCACTAATGACGATAGAGACCGTAGAATGAAATAAAAGAAGAGGTTCAGAAGAATTTAAAATGATTTGATGAAAGAACGATGACAAACAAAGGTCTTGCAAACTAGAATCGAAAGAAGACAACAACTTCTGGAACTAACAGCAATGGTGGCAAGCGTCGAAGTGGAGCACCGTTGGAACCACAAGAACAGAATGAAAAGGTTTTTAGGATTTCAAAAACTAGAGAACCAATGAAAAAACGAATGGGTAGTCTTAGGATATTTATGACCCTTGATCGACGTGATGATACAAATCACATCTTTCTACAAGGAAGCGACATACGATCTCTGTATACCAACACCACAATGCTATGTGTCACTGTGAAAGGATGCATGCAGAGCATGTGTGTCAGAGATTAAACAGCCACCAAGGCCGAACCGAAGAGAAACTAAACCAATGCGATGGTTGGAAAACGGAACAGTAGCTCGCCCCAAGGGAAACCTTATCGTGAGCTAGGGGAAAATGAAGGGGTAAAAAATAAACAGGTTGGATCCAAGCCTTGGGCCAGTCCAATCCGCTAAGCCCAAGCCCAAGAGGGCCAAACAAGTATATGGGTGAGTCCATTGAGCCCACCCCTATAAAGGCAAATGTGTAAAATTGTATAACTACTATTATCCAGGGGTTTTTAGTTTAAGGTTCCTAATATTAAGATTTTATTAGATAAAGAATATGGAACATTTACATAGTAGTTGGAATCACCCAATATTTTCATGGAGAGAAATTTCCAACTCTTCACAGGAAAATTTCTTTTTTCCTAGAGAAATTTCTCTGTGACAAACTGAAATTTCTGTAATAATATTATTAAAGGACATTAACAAATTAAAAAAAAAACATATTGGACCTCTCATACTATCAAAAGTTAGAGAGGGATGTTTCACTAATTTTTTTGATAAATAATTCATTCTATTTTTATTTATTTATTTTTATGATCTACGCAAGAATTTTAAAAATGAATGAAATGAACAAACAAAACAAGGGCCAACACTATCTAGTGTTCTCTCTTAACTAAAAGAAATTGGACTTGTGCGTACCAAATCCCGTAATATATGAAAATGGATCGAAGCTTCGCAATTGGACTGGATTATCTAAGAACTGGGGACCTACAACACAAAACAATGTCAAAGCTGCCTAGCCGGGTTGGCTGGAAAACCCTTCTGACGTGGGAATGAGTGATTGGAGAAGATAAAGAGCTCCCTCTAGGTGTAGAGAGGGGAAAAGAAATAGTGTCATGACCCGAACCCGTCCCTAAAAGTTTGGGTCATAACCGGCTAGTAATTCATGGATTACCGAAGGCCTCAAATGAACATACAAAATATTTACGTTAATGGGGCCATAACGGAAGCATATGATGAGAAAGAGTCCATTGAGCTGTGCCAATCATGAGCAAGATCATAGAGATAACCATGCAACACATTAATACATTTAACAACCCAACAAGCCAAAAGAAAAATTGTACATAGTGTTTACAACCCAAAACCATGAAAGCAAAAACAAAATAAGATCAAGGTGTGGTGTGAGTCAAGACAAAACTCCATCTTGGAAGCAGACTCGATTGGGTCTAAAAAAGAATAGCTCCTGAAGCTGACTTTAGGAGTGTGCTCCATGCTACAGATTACCTACATGTGCATACATAATATTGGGTGAGCGAAACTCAATGAGTAATAATATAGTAAACAACGTAATAATCATAAGATTCTCACAATATCCATAATCGTGTAATCAAAACGGCCTCGGGCCCAACATTTATCAAAATGGTTGTGATAACCCTGTCCCTTATTATGTTAATTGGTCCTTAATACGAATGTGATTATGTGTTTTGATATGATTTCGTGTGCCATTAGGTGAAAATATGTGGTTTTGAATTTCTATCTGTTCACCGTAGGAATATCTGTTTAATTGTCTGCTTTGGAAATTAAATTAAAGGCCTTACGGCCACAGAACCCGGAATTGATTGCGCCATTGTGATTGGCATAATTTTTAGAGCCTACGGTGAAATTTAATTGAAAACTGATTCAGATCAAATTAAATTGATTTAATTAGTGACTTAGTGCTCTATTATTTGATATTAAAATAATATAACAAGAGGGGCTTTTAATATGGGCACTACATACCCAATTTCTCTCCTTTAAGCTTTACTTGGCTTATCATAAACACTAAGAAAAGGAGAGGGTCGGCTAGAGAGAGATAGGGTGAAGGAAATTGGGGTTTTGGTCTCAAAGCTTGGTGATCCTGAAGATTATTCAAGAATTTGCTATTGATTGGAAAAATTGAGCCTCTAGGTAAGCAATTGATTCTTGAATTCATGAGTGTAATGTGTAATCTTGTGTGTTCAAAGTTGATTAATGGTCAAGAACAAGAATTGAAATGAAATTGAGTTGATCATGTTGAATTGAAGGTCAATGTTGCATGCATGTATGTAGTTGCTTTGAATTTGCATATTTGAGCACCAAATGCATGATCTATGTGAGTTTTTAGTTGAAGATCATGTTCTTGACCATCTCTTCATCATATAAGTTGAGAATGAGAATAATATACCACATGCATGTGCAAATTATAAGGGTGTAAGTGTTGAATGCATGAAATTGTTATATTGGTAATGAGTTTGGTGGAAAATGAGCCATTCATGTGTTTGAGTCATGAAATTGAGCTCCATGTTGATGTGTTTTAGTGTTGGTACCATGTTAGTACAAGTATATGTGGAATTGGAGCCATAATATGCCAAGAATGTGGTTGGAATGTCGAATTTGAGCTCAAGAACACATTCTGGAAAACCTAGAATTTATGATGTCGGCTCAAGCGGGGGAACCGACGCTCGAGCGGGGAATTCATGCTCCCAGTATTTTTTTTTGCAGGCATGGGTCCGCTCGAGCGGGGAAGTCCACGCTCGAGCGGGGAGCTATGTAGACAGACCTTCCGCTCGAGCGCCCGAGTTCACGCTCGAGCGTGAATTTGATGCAACCAGCACTTTTGCAGACCAATTAGGTCCGCTCGAGCGGGGACCCTATTTTCTGAAATTTTGCTTATGCATTCTGTGTTTCGTTTTCCGTTCTCCTTCACTTCTAAGTACTCTTAGGCATGCATTGAGCATTGTAATTGAGTTAAAGAGATAAGAATAAAGCCTAAAGAGGAAAATGTGAATTTAAGAACGGATTGAATTGTTGGTGATCCTTTTTGTGTTCATGGACTGTGTAGGGTCGAGCTCCAGGGCAAACCAACCAACCAATCACTGTGAGTAATATCGATATTTGGAAGCTTGTCATTTGTCCAACTGCTTATTTTCTTATAAGCCTTATGCCTTATGGTTTGCTAATTTGAATTGTGGACAAATGTCTGACATGAATGAATGGGCCAGAGGCCGTTTTGACAAGAAAGAATGGATGGGCCAAAGGCCGTTTTGACATGAATGGATGGGCCAAAGGTCGTTTTGACATGAATGAATGGGCCAGAGGCCGTTTTGACAAGAAAGAATGAATGGGCCAAAGGCCGTTTTGACATGAATGGATGGGCCAGAGGCCGTTTTGACATAAATGAGTGGGCCAGAGGCCGTTTTGACATAGATAAATGGGCCAAAGGCCAGTATGTTTGAAACCACAGTCACTTGACTTAAATTGTGTATATAAATGTTAAATAAAAATGTGAATTGGGCCCAAGGCCGTTCGGAGTATGTTGTTCTACATATCGTTTGTATCTTCTTATTTGATATTATTCACTAGGCTATCGCTCACACTCATTCATGTGTTTGTAGGTGAGCCAAGAGAGGTCCAGACCCAGCCCCAGTGAAGTCTATGTGGAACAACCGAGTTTTGGAGAGTCAGCCCTAGTGTCTCACGCACGAGACTCGTCTTCGCCTTTCTGCCATGCTATGTTATTTTTGTCATGTTGGCGAGGACTTTGCATATGTCTGTATATAGTTTTCATGGGTTAACTTAGCTTTTGGATGATCCTGTTTGTACAAAACTTATGCTACTGTATTTCTGTTGTGAGTTATTAATGTATATATGTTTGGTTATTTGGATGTGCCATGTACGCACAGCTCTATGGACAAAGTTTTGAACTGCTTCCGTTTGGGCCCCATTAACTCTGTTAAAATACATCTGTTTTGGTTTGAGGCCGTAGGCAATCTCATGATTACTGGCCGGTTATGTCCTTAACCCACGGGGGCGGGTTCAGGTCATGATAGAGCTTCGGGCCCAATTTGCTTATATTAAAACGGCCCCAGGCCCAACTTGTAACAACCCCGACCCATGATTAATGTTAATCCATGCTTAATTATGCCTAATAAGTAATTAAAGTGAAATTTTGCGTCATATGTTGCCTTATTTGTGTTTATATCTGTTTAACATAGAAAGATTTGTTCATGTTTTCGTTTCAGTTTGCGAATTAAAGGGCTTATTGGGATCTGATTCAGAAATTGACTTGATTTATGTGTTAAATTAAAATAATTTAATGTCCAAATTAATTAGTTGATTAACAAATTAATTAAGCCATTAGTCAAGCTTATATAAGGCTCCCATATGTGCCTTTACTCTTTCTTTTTCTTCATTTCAACACATTTGAGCTCACACATACACAACCAAACGTGGGAGAGAGAGAGAGAGAGGGGGGGAAGAAAATTGAGATCAAAAGCTAGGAAAAAGGAGAATTCCTAAGAATTGTTGGAGGGTTACAAAGAATTTGGGAATTGAAGCTTGTTCACTTGTGCAATTTAGACTCTAGGTAAGAATTTTAGTATTTGACCTTGTAATGTAGTTGATTAATACATGGAAACAAGTGAATTAGGTGAATTCATATAGGAATTGAGCTAGAATTGAAGGAAGTTAAGTCATTCCATACATGCATGCATATTTCATAGTATTTTGAAGTTGTTTTCAAAGATTTCCTCTCATGCATGTTGTAATTCTAGCATGGTTTGAAGAATTCATAACATTTCTCACCATTGGACCTCATTTGATCATGTTTTGGAAGCTATGAACTCAAGTGAATATATGCATGTCATGTTCATATCAAGTTCTTACATTTCAAGTTGAATTTTGCACAATTGACATGCTTTTGGGCCTTGATTTCATGATATGATCTTCAAATCATGATATTTTACAAGTTTCTAAATGTTTTCCAGAATTTTGGCCCAAAAAGATGAGTTTTGAGGTGAGGAATTCGAGTTTGGAGCTTGGGAATGCAATCTGGAAATTCTAGATTCTGCACCTCTATTCGAGCGACAGATTTTGCACTCGAGCGTCCACCTTTGTTTTTGCACAACTGCTCGAGCAACCTTAAGTCTACTCGAGCGTAAAATGCATGCTCCCAGAAGTTTTCATGTTTTGCAGACCGCTCGAGTGACAAGAGTTGTGCTCGAGTGAGGGCATAGGTCTCATGTTCGAGTGAGAGTCAAGCGGCCATCGAGCGGAGATTTCACACAACCAGTACTTTTGCAAAGTTTACAGACCTCTTGAGCGGAAGAAGTTACGCTCAAGCGTACCCTCACATGTTTGCATGTAAGCTCAAGCGAGGGAAGTTGCGCTCGATTAGGACCCCTATTTTCAGCAAGTTTTGTTAAATGTGTTTAAGTGCATTTTAGCATCCTCATTGCATCCTAGGCACACATAGGCCATGATTAAGACTCAATAAGAGGTTAAAACTTAGAAACATACTAAGAATGAAATGAAAGAAGTTAAGTAGCAACCGAGTGTGTGTTTCATTATGTGTTTCTGCTATATATGTGTAGGTCACGCGTTTTAAGTTATTTGATTTGCCTGTTCTACAAGTAGAGCCATTTGTGAGTAATAACTTAGTAAAGCTATGTTTAACTTTAATTATTTTCTGAATGATATGAATTAAGATATGTTTTATGAAATGTTATATTATGTGTAATGAATGATTGTCTAAGTTTCTGAAATCTATTTGTGGCATCCTTAACACAAGGCCCTAGCTCGGGAGTAACAATACCGTGCCTTTATAAGTAAGGCCTTTGCCCAGGGGTAATAATACCGTGGTCTGATGGCCCTTACCCGGGAGTAACAATACCGTGGTTCAAGCAAGTTGCAAGTTTTCCCGGTACCGAAGGTTCCCAATAGAACTACCAAGCAAGTTAATGCTAATGGATGTACCATGTATAATGAAGCATGAACTCTGATTTCTGTATGTAGTTGAACAAGAACATGAATATATTTGCTTTTATTATGAACTCTGATTTCGATACCTGTTATAGACATCATTCATTTAAAACCTTTACTTTGTTAATATTCACTGGGTTCCAGCTCACTAATTATTTTATGTATGTAGGTAAGCAGGCACATGACCAGTGTAGACACCCCATTTTTGACCGCCCTTGAGACTTGGGCACTACTGATGGTTTACTTGGTGGTGAAAGGTGCGCAGGGCAAAAGTTCGATTTCTTCCGCAAGAGGAAAGTCAAATCCTAACCTCACACCCCATTTTGGACCAAAGCCATTTTGAATGTTTTTTACACCTTAAAACCCTCTCTTTCAAAACCTTTTTGAAAATAGGTTCCTACGATGTCCCGACGCTCGCATTTTGTTAAATGTCGCGCCTTTTGGTAAACCAAGCAAGGACAGAGTGGAAATGAATGAAGGAGAGATGAAATCTTTGAAAAATCTTTCAAAACACCTTGTTTAGGGGTTTGGAGTTGAAGAAAATGGGAAATGAGAGAAGAGAACTAGTTTGGGAGAAGTTCGGCATGACTCCGGGTAGGACCAAAACTGCACGGCTTCACCAAAAGAGGGATATCTCTTAGCACAGTTGGCGTTTTGATGCAAGGCTGCCACCATTGGAAAGCTTACTTCCGGGGCTTCAATTTTCACACAAGAATGACCTGAAAAGGCATCCAGATGAAGGAGTTAGGCTTTCTTCAAGTCGGGGACTAAGGCTGATTTTTTATGCTGGCCTCTATGGAAGTGTGCCAGCCATTAATGGCCAATGCCTGCCCCATGCCGGCCAAAAATGGTAGGGTGCCGGCCAACAATGATAAGGTGCCGGCCATTGATGCCAGAAAGCAGATTTCAACAGATATTTTATCTCCAGCTGGCACAGTTGTCTTGGCTGAGATATTTTCGACCAAACCTTTGCTTTTTGCTATATAGGATGCCATATATCATATATTCAAGGGGGTTAGAACACTTAGAACTTCTTGAGCAAGTTTTGAGAGCCTCTCTTTCTACACCTCTCTCTCCACATTCCTCTCTCTCAAGAACTCGTGAGCATTTGTGCTAGAAGGCTCGCATACAACCATCTTCAACCTATCAACCCTTGAGAAGAGTTGATCACCATTGGCTTGAGGTCCCTTGGAACTTACTTTTGGGCTGATCGAAGGTTGTTTGGCTCAGATTTGGGGCTGTTTTACTGCTGTCCTTCAAGGTTCTTCAAGGGTAAGCACTTGCTCTTTTGAAGCTTTGTTTTGCATGCTTGTTTCACTACCATTTCAAACTGTTTTTGGCTTGGTTTTAAACTGAAGAAAGGTCTGATTTTCAGTCCTAAAAGTCTTGGTTTAAGCCTTGTTTGGCTAGGGGGTTGTCTCTCTATTTTGTTCCTTAGCTTGTTTAGCTTTTGAGCCATCTTTCAAAGCCTTTCAAAACAACTTTTCGTGGCCTTTTGACCACTGAAATCCAGAGGATTTTCAGTAATAAAAACCCTATTTTGAGGCTCAAAATAGGAGGGGGTGGTCCCTCCTCCTCTTGTCTTGTTTACTTGCATATTTGGCCTTCCAAAGGACCATCTGTAGACACCTCATTTTTTACCACCTTTAAGACTTGGACGCGACTGATGGTTTTGGAAGTTATGCAGTGCAAAGGTTCAATTTCTTCGGCAATGAGAGAGAGTCAAATCTCAACTTCATACCCCTTTTTTTTGGACCAAAACGATCTTGATCAAAAGATTTTAGTCTTAAAACCCTCTCTTTCAAAACGTTTTTGAAATAAAGTTTTTACGATGTTCCGAGGCTCGCATTTTGTCAAATGTTGCGCTTTTCAGTAAACCGAGCAAGGACAAAGTGGAAATGAATGAAAGAGAGATGAAATCTTTGAAAAATCTTTAAAAAATCTTTCAAAACACCTTACTTAGGGGTTTGGAATTGAAGAAAAGAGGAGAAGAGGAAAGAAATCCAGTTGGAGGAGAAAATGGGCATGAACCGTTAAGAAAGAGTCGAACAGCCCTCGCCGAATCGGGCCTATTCATTTGCATACTTGGAATCAAGCTATGAGGCCACCACCGTTGGAAATAATACTTCTGGGCTTCATTTTGCACTCAAGAATCTCCTAAATCCAATTCCGGACGGGGGAGATATAGTTGATTGAAGTAGGGCATCACTCCGGTTGGACCGAAATCTGCGCGGCTTCACCAAAAAGGGCATAACTTTTTCCACAAGAGGAATTTTAATGCAAGGTTTGTGCCATTGGAAAGATAACTTCCGGGGCTTCAATTTGGACACTTGAACGTCCACCATTGGACTTCCCTATCACTGGCCGGCCACCCTTCTTTCCGGCAGACCCATTTTTTTTTCCTAAAAAGTAGCAGGCCAGCCAGAAAATGTAGCAGGCCGGCCACTTACCTAGTTGGATGACCTTTTTTGCCCTTTTGAGCTGGCCGGCCATGACTCCCTCCCCAAGTGTGTTCTAGATGTGCAATTTGTTTTCCTCTAGGCCCTATGCCCGAAGGTCAACCTTTTGGGGGGAAAATTTGAATTTGATTTCCCCCCCCCCCTTTTCCCTTCTCTCCCTCTATAAAACTAGCAGCTCCAGCTACATTTAGGAGGGTTAAAAAAGTTTTGTTTGGGAGTCTTGCATTAAAGCTCCCTCTCTCTCTCTTCCAAGCTCCAAAACCCTAAGCTTCTTGCACCATTTACATTACAACCCATAGCACCACACCTCCATCCTCCATTCCCACACTTTGAGGCTGATTTCCAGAGGTTGGAAGCTCAGAAATTTGGTCAAAAAGTTTCTGGTTCATTGCTCTACAAGGGTAAGCCTCTTTATCCCTCTTTTAGGCCTATTTTTGCATGCTTTCTTAGCTTTTGTTGCTTGCATTTTTGGACTCCGACCCAAACTGTAAATAGCCATATTTTAAGCTCATGTCCATGTTTGATCAAGGGTCTTTCTCTGTTTGAGGTCTCCTCCTCACCCTTTGTGTTTAAACCCTCTTTTAAGCCTATTTTTGCATAGTATTTTAGGCTTATTTGTGAGCTGTTTTGGACTTGGTCATAAACTGTAAAATGTCTTGTTTTGAGTCCTTCTTCAACTTTGTTGAAGGGCTCTCCTCTGTTTGAGGTCCGTTTCTACCACTTGTCTCTTTATCTCCCTTTTAGGCCTTTTTCTTGCATGATAGTTTAGCCTCACTTGTGTTCATTTTTGTGGCTTGATGTAAACTGTAAAGTGCCATGTTTTGAGTCCCTCTTCAACTTTGTTGAAGGGCTCTTTGCTATTTGGGGCCTGATGCTGCCCCTTGTCTCTAATCTCCCTTTTAGGGCCATTTTTGCATGATAGATTAGCCCTATTTGTGTTTATTTTTGAGACTTGTTATAAACTGGAAAAAGTCTTTTTTTAACATCATCTTCATGTTTGATTAAGGTTCCATTTTTTTTTGAGGTCATATGCTCCCTTGTATGCTTGACTATCTCCTATTTTGAGCCTTACACCTAAGCTTTTGTTGCATGCTTTGATTGGTCTTCTAGCCACTGGAATCCAGTGGATTTCTAGTGGCTTTGATGCTGTTTTGAGCCTCCAAATCAGAGGGGGGTGACCTCCTCTCACCTTGACTTGTTTGGTGGTCATTTTGGCCTTCCAAAGAGACCCTATCTTGCATGCTTTGAAGTCACATTTCAGGGTCAATTTGGTGAGTTTTGGGACTATCATATTTGATTTTCAGAGTTTCTTATGCCATGCTAAGTGTCTATCTTGTATGTGCTTAATAGCTCCTTGCATGGTCCTCAAAAGTAACTCATCATTTTTGCATGCTATGGTTGCATATCAGTGTTTATTTGGGCATATTTTGGCATGTTTAGTTCATTGATTTTTGCTGGTTTGGTGAGTGCTCACTTGCTTCATGTACTTGCCATGTAATCCATGTTTGATAGTCAAAATTGCATGCTATGTTAGGCCATCTTGCTAGCATCTTTTGGCCATGTCTTAAACTGGAAATGTGTATGTTTTGGGACTGCCTTGGTTCTGTCTTTAGGTCTCATGATCAAATAATGCATGCTTTGTGTAGCTATAGGTCAATGTATGTGCCTAGTTTTGCATTTCGGGACCATTCCATGCATCGAGTGCCATATTGCCATGTTTCGGGGCTGTTTAGCATCATATTTTAGGGCTGAAATTTGCATGTTTGTATGCCATATCCCATGCCTTGCCATGCCTTGTTAGAGTGGCATTTATGCCCTAGGTTCGGTCCTCGGTTTGCGTGCATGCATGAACGCATCTCGAGTATCTCATTTTTCATCTTATGGCCTCATATGTGAGTGTGGCTGAGGTCCACTTGTGTTGGTGTAAGTCCATTATGCATTGTGTATGCCATTTCATTTCATAGCATTGTGTATGCTAGGTTGTATGTTAGCGCATTGTGTATGCCATGTTACCTCGTGCGTCGTGTATGCCATTTCATAGCATTGTGCATGTTAGGTTGTATTTTAGTTGCATTCATGCATGTCATACATATTGCATTGTGTTTGGGATAGGAGTTAGCCCGAGCGCGGGAAACGAGGGACGTTTCGTACTTCGAGTGACGGAACGTGTCTCAATTCCCAGTCACCGACACTCCAGATTAACCATGATGGAGTCTTGGTCTTGTTATGTTTATATGCGCATTCATTTCATATTGAGTTGTGCAATTCGACTCCTCGGCCATCATGCATCGAGATACGCGATTGGTGGCACGAGGATCGAGGCATGTATACATATGTGAAAATACATTGCCATGCCCCTTTCTTGCTCTCTGTTGCAGCAAATCAAGAATCAACAGCCTTTCAGAGCTTTGCACAAAATTCTGAGCATAAACTGTAAACAGAGGCTAATCGGGGCGTCGCAATGGATTTCCGCGCCAAGCAACCTGAACATGCATCATTCATTATCCGAAGCGGAGCCGAGGCAGTCCCTAGCTTGCATGCTAGTTTACCGCTTTCCTTAGTTAATTTGTTAATTAATTAGAATTTTGTATTTATTTGGACTGTAACTATTCATTTGGGACTGTATATTATTTATTCGGACCTTCCGAGCGGGGGCAATGTTGTAATACGTGTGCGTGCGTGTGATGTATGTCTTCCAACCCCACGTCTTTCTCCCTTTTATTTACCAGCTTATGATGGTTAGATTAGGGCATGTTTCAATTAGCGTACAGTATGATAGCATGTTTGCATTCATTCATCTGTATTGCATGCACCCGGCTCGGCGCATCATACTAACTGCATTGTATTTCAATTCCAAGTTGAATACTTGTTAGCTGTAGCATTCCATATGCCATGTTTAGAATGGCCGAGCCTGCTATCTTAGTTGCATTTTGCATGTGTTGCATTAGGCACTTCTGTATATTTAGGATCATGCATGGATTTCTAATTAGCTTTTTTTTTGGCTTGGAGTACTCGGTAAGTTTTATGCTTTAGCACCCTTGCATGTGTGTGAGTGACTGCCATGATAACATGTTTACCATGAGGCTATTTGCTTATGTGATATAACTGCTTGAATGCCTGTGGGTGAAGGTTGGGTTATTTAGATTGGAACAAATCATCAACAGTGAGTTTTAAGCCCACTAGATAGTGGCAAAACCATCTTTTCTAAGCCCACCTGAGGGTGGCAAAATCTGCATTTTAAGCCTACTTGCGAGTAGTAGACCATCTTTCCAAAACAAACATGAGGTGTTTTTGTTCCAATTCAGGCGACCCGGTCTATACTTGTATGTTGTGCGCATCACATAGTAAATCTAGGCTAATAACCGGAATAAGAATACATAATGTTTTCAAGACTAGATATCATATTTAGTAGAGGCCGATCTTTGATCGGGCGAGCGGGGGTGCTCACGAAGTGACCTTCCCCAATCGTACCCAAGTTCCCGAGCCGATGCAACTTTGGTGATGACGGACACGTAGCCTTAGGCAAACGAGTCAGGGTTTCCTAAATTTCCCCAAAAATAAAATATTTAGGTGGCGACTCTGTATCTGGCAAAGCAGTCCATATTTGGCACTTCTTTCAAAAAATCTGTTTTCTCAAAACGATTTGCCGGATTTGGACTCTTTGGTTCAGATTAAGAACCGTGACAATCTGAGTCCTGAACTGTAGTGAGCCCAAGACGAACGGAACGGGGGGAGACTCAACCCTCCCAGGGCGTTCGGGGACGTCTACACCATCCCTCTATGTATCTTTGAGGCTTGGTTCAAGCCCTTTTTTGTGACTTTTAGGACCTACCTTGACCCTGTCCATGGCTGGTTTGGTCATATTTTGCTTGCATCTAGTATGTGTTGTGTAACTCCATTCATAGCTCATCAAAGTAGCATGTGTGCTTAGCTTGTGTTGAGCCCATTTTAGTGGGTTTTTGGTGATGTTTTACCATGCCATGAATCTGTTTTGGATTGGTTTTGTCACTCCATGCTTGCATGATACACTTGTAGTGCAAATCCCCTAAACTAGCTTCATATGCTCCATGTTTTGCCATGTCATGTTAGCTTGTTTGGTTTACATTTCAGCATGTATTTGGTCATCATTTGGCATGTCATGACCCTATCCATAGTTGGTTTGATCATCCTTTGCATGTCCATATAGGTGTAGAACAAATCTTGTTTACTAGCCCTTTGTGCATGATTTTGACTCATCATACTAGCATATTTTGGCTTTGCTCTAACATGATTTTATGCTTATTTTGGGCTTTCCTTGGACTGTTTTAGGCTGCCATGGCCATACCACTCGTGCTTTGTATAGCTATAGTGTAAATGCTTAGGCTAGTCTTGGGTTTTGAGGCCCCTACCATGCCATACATGTGATGTTTGCATGCTTTGCCCTCATTCCATACGCTATTTCAGTCCATGAAATGTTTTCATACACTTGCATTTGACATGCCTTGAATGCTTTATAGAGCTTGTGCTTTATGCCTCAAGAATTGACTTTTGTACATGCCATTAAGCCCGAGCCTTTGGCTCATCATTTCAGTGCATTTTGGGTCTAATTATACCATGCTGTAACTCTGTTTTATGTTGTCCAAGTCTTGTCACGATTGATTTCAATAGGTGTAGTGCATTGCCTCTTTAAAGCCTTGCATGCTCCATGTTTTTGGCTTTGTGTTCTAGCCTATGTTGGCTAGCTTTGAGCTTAGTTTTGGTCTTATTTGGACCTACCCTAGGACTGTTTTAGGTCCCCTCGGCCCTTTGGGGTTTGCCTTGTATGGCCATGGCTTAAGTCCCTTTGCTCACTTTGAGCTTTGAGCATCATAATATGCTATGCTTGCATTGTTGATTTGATTTGGCATCACTTTACATGAGATTTCAGAGCTTACCTCATTGTCATACATCCGTGTTTGTTGCTCCTTAAGTGTGCTTAAGAGTTGTCCTCTTTGTGCCTTAATACTTGAGCCATTTGGCATACATGTTTGCCTTGCCATTTCATGTTTTTCATGCCATCAATCCATCACTTTTGGCCACTAATTTGGGCTTAGTTGAGAGCTGCCCACATTAGTTTAAGTCCATCCCTTTGCATGTTGTTGCATGCCTATCTTGCATATTGTTGTATGCTTGCTCCATCTTTACACGTTGACGCATACTAGCCCCATTACATGTTGTTGCATGTTCATGTTGCATTTTGTCATGTTGTCCAAGGTTGTCACCTCACATCATGCCTATGTGCTTGTTGCATGTCATTAGCCTTGTTAGGTTATTCATATTGCATGTTTACCATCTTTACGTATTGCATTATTTGGATTAAGTGTTAATCCGAACACGAGGAACGAGGGGCATTTCATACTCCGAGTGATGGAACGTGTCTCAATTCTCGGTCGCCGAAGCTCTTGATGATTCATGATAGAGTTCTAGGCTTTACTTGCTTTATTTGTGCATTCGTTTTCATATTGATTTGCACAAGTTGGATCTTTGGCCATCATGCATCGGGATACGTGATTGATGGTCGTGGATCCGACTATGCCTCTCCCTTGATGTTTTGAGGCGATTTAGGGGGCATAGTGCATACATGCCCTTGGGAGACCCTCCATTTTCTCTATTTTGTGCTTTGTTGCAGCTTGGTGTCATAGCACACCAATGGTCGGCAGTGCACCACTGATGGCCGACAGTGTCACACCCTTGGCGGCAGTGCCTGTTGTGGCCGGCAGTGCTCCTCCATGGCCGGCAGGCCACTGGTGAATCCCCCAGCAGTGTTTTGGTAAGTTCCATCAACAAACACTGGAAGACACCCTGCAAACAGAGCCTCTAAAGAGCAACCAGAAGGTGTTTCGAGGCGAAGAACCGATACGAGCATGCATACCTTCCTCTTCTCCAAACAGAGCTGGAATAGCATTCATTTACTGCTTACTTGTTAGTTAGTAGTTGTGTAATAATTAGTTGTAGCTAATTATTCATTAGGGTTTTGTAATAATTAATTAGCTTGTTAATTAGTTAATTAGGCGGCCTGTATTATTTATTCGGACCCTCCGAGCGAGGGCACAATTGTAATAAGTGTGCGTGTGTGTGATGTATGTCTTCCAACCCCACGTCTTTCTCCCTTTTATTTACCAGCTTATGATGGTTGGATTAGGGCATGTTTCAATTAGCATACTTATGCTTGCATGTTTGCATTCATTCATCTGTATTGCATGCACCAGGCTCGGCGCATCATACTAACTGCATTGTATTCCAATTCCAAGTTGAATACGTGTTAGCTGTAGCATCTCATATGCCATTCTTAGGGTAGCCTAGCCTATTTCTAGTTGCATTTTGCGTGTGTTGCATTAGCCATCTTAACATGAACTATGATCATGCATTAATTACTAACTAGTTTCTATTTTGGCTTGGAGTACTCGGTACGTATTTACGCTTTAGCATCCTTGCATGTGTATGAGTGACTGCCATGATAGCATACTTACCATGAGGCTACCTGCTTATGTGATATAACTGCCTGAATGCTTGTGGGTGAAGGTTGGGTTATTTGGATTAAAACAATTCATTGACTGTGAGTTTTAAGCCCACTAGATAGTGGCAAATCACCATGTTTTCTAAGCCCACCCGAGGGTGGCAAAATCCACGTCTTAGCCTACTTGCGAGTAGCACCTTCAAACCGTTTTTCAAAACAAACATGAAATGTTTTGTTCCAACCCAAGCGATCCAGTCTATACTTGTATGCTGCGCGCATCACATGGTAAATCTAGGCTAATAACCGGAATAAGAACGCATAATGTTTTCAAAACTAGATATCATGGTTAGTAGAGGCCGATCTTTGATCGGGCGAGCGGAGGTGCTCACGAAGTGACCTTCCCTAATCGTACTCAA
Source organism: Camellia japonica (assembly GCA_030407325.1). NCBI lineage: Eukaryota > Viridiplantae > Streptophyta > Magnoliopsida > Ericales > Theaceae > Camellia > Camellia japonica. Next base: position 3,546 of record JAPPVO010003410.1, on the reverse strand, counting down.
GTTCTCGAGCCGAGGCAACTTTGGTGATGACGGACACGTGGCCTTAGGCAACGAGTCAGGGTTTCCTAAATTTTTCCAAAAATAAAATATTTAGGTGGCGACTCTATATCTGGCAAAGCAGTCCATGTTTGGCACTTCTTTCAAAAAATTTGTTTTAAAAAACGATTTGCCGGATTTGGACTCTTTGATGATTCATCGGTCTTGCATTGCACTCTGCGAGATTAGATACAGGACCGTGACATTGAGTCCTGAACTGTAGTGAGCCCAAATGAACAAAACGGGATTTCCCTCCCGGGACGTTCGGGGACGTCTACAACCAGGTTCAGAGCTGAGGACCTGGCATCTCAGTTTTTTGTCAGCCACCCTTCTGTGCCTCCCGGGGAGGTTTCCTTTCGAGATGTTTAGTTTTGTAACCTTACTACAGATGTTTTTGCTTATTTGCTTATCTGTACACTAGGTTAAATCCCCTTTTGATTTCATTTTTATGAATGGGTGACGCATGATTAATGTATTTATGACGTTATATATATATTTTTACAAGTTTGTTTTGAAGATTCTTGTCTCATATATGTTAACACAGCTCTATGGACATTGTATATTCTCTATATTTGATTCCGCAACCCCTTACCATATGTTGTTCTGTCAAGAGGCATTTGGTAATCCAAGGATTACTGGCCGGTTATGATACTAAACCTTTAGGGGCGGGTTTGGGTCATGACACAATCGTATATCAAAACAGCCTCGGGCCCAATCATATATCAAAACGGCATCGGGCCCAACATTTATCAAAATAGCCTCGGGCCCAATTTGTACATAACAAAACGGCCTCGAGCCTAACATTTATCAAAATGGCCTCGGTGCCAACATTTATCGAAATGGCCTCGGGCCCAATTTGCACATATCAAAACGGCCTCGGGCCCAACATTTATGCATATATAGACCCAAGAGGTGACTCGTACGGACTCTAGTGGTGATTCCCACTATAGCACTTAGTTCCATACAGCACTTAGTTCCATACAATACTTTGTTCCATACCAGAAATCAATAGGTTTTAAAGACTGAACAATTCATATCATGTCATAGCATAAATGAAACAGATAAATGGAATGGCTTTGGGCCCACCATATCATATTACAAACAATTCACATTTCTTGTTCATAACTCATTTCACACTTCTTGGAAACTTGTGCATTTTGACAAAATACAATATTAGAAGATCATGTCGTACATAAATCAAAATACATAATGAAAAACATATCTTTTCCATACTATTACTCACAGTGATTTCCAGAAATGGTTGACCGGTCCTCGAATCATGACCTACAAACACAATGCGCATGGCATAACATATCGGAATATAGAATTACTCTCTTGATCAAATCTACTTCTCTTAATCTTTTTTTAACCAAATAAATCAATCCCTTACTTTGCTTCTTAACCAATTATTTTTGTTGGTTCTAAGCTCATTAGTCCTCAATGGGTCATAATCCGTGTCTAGGAAAATAGGAAGAAATGAAAGGAAACTGGGTTAGGAGAGGAAATAGCATGAAACGGTTAGAAAAAAAAAAGTGAATAGCCTTCACTAATTTGAACATATCTATTTGTGTATTTAGAATTTGGATGTGAGACTACCACCATTGGAAACTAGACTTCCGGGGCTTGAATTTAGGCTCAAGAATGGCTTAAAACGGAGTCCGAGTGAAGGAGATATGCCTTTTTGAAGTTGGGCTAAAACAGGGGTTCTGCACGTGCGGAAGTCTTCACCGCTCATGCGGCCCAAATCCGTTCGAGCAGAAACATCGGTCGCTCGAGCTCCTAAGGAGCAGAATCAAAACCTCTTTTTTTCTTCATGTTCCGCTCGTGCAGAGCCCGTGGCCGCTCGTGCAGTCTGGGCAAAATTAGACAGCTCAACAATTCATCAAAGATTGAGTTTTCAACCCAATTTTAAGCCAAGATTTCATGTAATCTTCCTTTAAAAGATGAAATACTAACCTTACACAAGTGTAATCACAACTCAAACACATCAATCTTGCTTAGAGTTCAAAAATCAAAAGCTCATCTTTCATAATCTTAAAAGTTTCAAAACATAACCTCACAAATGCACTTGTACATGAAAGATCCTTGCATAAATCTTGTTGTATGGACAATCTAGAGTTCATTTCATACATTATTCACAAGATTGAACTCCAATCATGCAAAATCAAAACATTCAAGTCCCGATTTCTTAGTTTAGCTCAAATAAACACATAACCCAAAACCCTAACCCAAAAGGGTTTCAAATCTCTATATGTTTTCAAGCAATAGATGAGTTGTATACAAGAATTCCAAGTAAATTTCCATATCTTAACTCAAATCTGGGGTTTGCTCCTTGAATCTCCACCAAATCTCTAGCTTCTCCTCTTCTTCTCTCTTTAACTCACTCTCTAGCAAAGTTCTCCCAAAAATGATGAACTCAAGAACTAGAGAGATATATAATATAGGCTAATTAAAACATTACGAATCGTAATTTTACAAAATTTCACCGTAGGCTCTAAAAATCATGCTAATCACAGACATGAAGTCGATTTTGGTTTATCGCGCCTCTAAGGCTTTCAATTTTCAGTTCAAAGTTCTAATTGCAACAAATTTTCCTACATTCAACAGATATAAAATCTAAAATCACATAATTTACATACTTAACTTGCAAATTCATATTAAACACATAAACACGTGTATAATTAAGCATAATACGGGTTGGGTTATTACGGTCTTCCCCCTTTAGAAAGTTTGGTCCTCCAAACTTGTGTACTCATACGGGAAACAAATCGTATGTCTCGATCCTGTTACTTCTCGCTCTTTCCTCAAGCAACTTCTTTACCTCTCGATGTTCTCATCACAGAAGTTCAACCCATCCTCATTAAATGGTTAATAACCCAAATTCATGATCCGGCCCATTGGATATTGATATCAAAGGCTGCTCAGCCAATCTTGGAATCAACCTCATAACATCAAGCCACAAACGTACAATCATGATACATTACTCTTGTAACGCCCCAATTTTCATACCCAAATGACAATACAATAATCATGGCCATTTTAAAGGAAAACCAATTATACAATCCGACACTTGCATTTCTTAATGTAAATAATTCCTCATGCAATAATACATTAGTCCAACAACAAGCAATTAAACAAATAAATACCTCCAAGGGTTTACAAGTTTCCAAGCCTTAAGCCTGGTTACACAAAATGGTTATTCAAACCCACACAAATATAGCCCTTGGCTTATAGACAGAGTCATAGCGGAATAAGAGTTTTGTACTCTCAACACACACATTTTCTCGCCTTTAGTTAGGCGGAATCACCACATCCTTTCCTGCACAAAAATCCCGTAGGGTGAGCGTAAAACCCAGTAGGAAATTCTTAACAAAGTATATACATTTTATACAAGTCTCAAGAGATGAAATGCACATGACATGCTATGTCCTTTTTGAAGATAAATCACATTTTTCATTTTTGAAAACCATCATGCTCAATGATGTCATGCAATTTCAATTGTTCAAAACT
>JAPPVO010003408.1:0-23787 GCA_030407325.1 Camellia japonica | reverse complement strand
CCTTCTGGTCTCCCCCTGTTTCGTTCTTGTTGACCTCGAGTGTTCGAGTGAATCACATTGACTACCCGAGGTCCTCCTACCTGAGGTTGCTGTACTGGGGAGGCGGAGCTGCTGGTGCGTGGGGCAGTCTTGCCCGTTCTTCTCTTGTCCTAGTCTCATCGACAAGGTCTCTCAGATGTCCTTGTCTCACCAGGTCTTCCAAGTGTGTTTTCAAGGCTCTACAACCCTGAGTTGTATGTCCATCTTCATTGTGGTAGGCACAATGCCTGCCAATGTTTCTTCCCATGAACTCTCCTGGAGTCCTCTCTGGGGCTCTAAAATAGGGTTGATTCCGAATTTGTTCCAAGACTTTGTGAATTGGGATTCGGAACACAGTTGTTACTGCCTGTGCAGCCTTTAGTTCTGCTTCTTGCTTGCTCGATCCGTTGTTACCTCGGCCTCGCTTCGGCGAGTCGTTTCCTTTCTCTTGCTTATCTCCTTAGTCCCCGATGTGTCTTCCTCGGCTCTGGCATACTTCTCGATTCTCGCCATGAGCTCTTCCATGCTTTTTGGCAAAGTCTTTGCCAAAGACTTCCGTAGTGGGCAGTTGTCTTTTAGGCTGTTCTTGAATGACACGACCGCCACTTCTTGATTACACTCTGGTATTCGGTTGAATACCTCACAATATCTTTTTGCATAGGCCCTAAGGCCTTCATCCTTACTGATCTTCAGAGCCATCAATGCGTCCACCCTTAATGGCTGCAGCTTGTTTGTCACGAACCTGGCCACGAACATCTCGGCCAGGCCTTCCCAAGTCTTTACGCTTCCCTTTGGTAGTTTGTGGAACCAATCTGATGCAATCTCCCCGAAGGATGAGGGGAACACTTTGCAGAGCAACGGCTCGTCCCCACTATACAATGCCATTGAGTTCAAATATAATTCGACATGGAAATTGGGGTCTGACTTACCATCGTATATTTGAAACCTCGGCATACTAAATCTCTTCGGCGCCTCAAACCTGTCCAATTCCACCGAGAATGGTGTCCTCGGCTTATCTGGGGAGGTTACCTCGGCGTCGGCATTCTGTTGCTTCCTCTTGAGGTAATCTCTTAAGTCCTCTTTTGTCCTCCCAGGAGCTCGGCTATCTCATGCTTTCAGTCTTTTTGGTGCACTACTTTCAGCTTCGTGGTGAGTCCTTTTCGACCCCTCTCCATGAGTTGTGTCGAAGCACAGCGCCTGTCCCTGAACATGTCGATGTCCTTTGGGGTCTGCCTCCTTTGTGTGATGCGTCCTCTGTGATTCTTCTCTTCTCAACTCCCTTCATCCGACCTCCCTGGAAGGTCAGTGAGAGTGTTTTTCGCTCCCGTTGTGCCGAGGGGCTACGGGGATTGTTTTCTGCCTCCCTTCTGGGCATTGGCCGCTGGAATCGGCGTGTCCTGCAGCGGGAACGGTGGCTGCATGACGTTATTTTGCATCATGAAATTGACGACCGACTGCAGGTCTGCCAATTTGTTTGCCATCTCTTTTACCTCTTCGTCCCTCCGCAGGCATCTATCCTTCCATACCTGGAGGTCGTCTTCGTTGTAGTAGCCACTTCGATCTGGTTTCTTTGGTACGTCGCCAGTCTGGCCGACGTCTTTCACTCCATGATTCTGGTCACGGGTTTCTGCGTTGCATTCGTCTCCTGTGATATCAAGGTCAATAGGTCTCCCACTCCCAGCAGGAGTGTCTTCCCCAATCTTTTTCTTCTGTCCGTTACTAGCCATCTATTCTACTTTCTTTCCCACAGACGGCGCCAAATTGTGTGGGTGAAAATCTGACCACACTGCCAACTTAGTATTCAGTTGGAGAGCATTGACAGAATAGATGACACCTGTCTAACCTGAAACAGAAAGAGAAGATTCCGGCGGTGGTTTGTCCACCCGGGGGCACTTCGACGATCAAGTCAGTATATCTCTCAAAGATAATCAATAGTGCAAATCTCTCGGTTCAGAATATAAATTGCGTACCTTAGACCCACGGGGGTGCCTCTCTTTTATAGTTAATTCAATCCTAGTCCCTATAGAAGCCTGACTTCTATGGACTCCCATTCAGTGCTTACTTTGGACTCCTCAAGAGATAAGGATAGACTCCCTAAGAACATTATCCTCATCCATATTGAAGTCTTTCCTCATTCTAGGACTCTTGTCCCTTATCCGCTTATCTCGGATTCTGATATCCTCGGAGGTAGCCTTGGCCTCGTCGAGATAACCTCGGCGTCATGACTAGGACACGTGGCATCTCGGCTGACATGTCGGCGTCACCTTGCCACGTGTTGGTACTCAGAAAATATATCCCCACAGAACATATGAAGTGATGAGTGGAAAATTATGGAGAATCCTTCAAAGATAGTAAATATAGCTTCATGCATGTATGAATAATTAAAAATAAAACTCAAAAATGGTAAATTGATGCATGGATGTACACAATTGGTTCATTTCTTCCATAATCAAGTGGATTCTAACATTTTCTTAACAATTCCATGCAAATGATCCTATAAACTTAGTTAATTCAATTTCTATATGAATTATCTACAAGAATTATGGGTGAATTCTATACCCAGAGCTTGAATTTGGTAAGTTGCTAGCTTAATCTCTTCAAATCCTCTTCAATTCTCTATAATTCTTCCTCTCTCTCTCTTTCTCTGCAATTGTTGCTCTCCCTCTCTCTCTAAATTTTCTGCTCAATCGATGTAAAATGAACTCAATGCATAAGCTTACAGCATATATATTGGTTGGATTATGTTAAGTTAATTAAGTGGGATTAAGGCTAATTAAGTTAGCTTAAGTCTAATTAACTTTAATCAATTCTAATTGATTTATTCTAATTATTTTGATCCGAATCAAATTTTAATTAAACTTTCCATATGGTTTTGAATATTCCAATTAACCTATTGAGCTAGTCAATTTCGGTTTCTGAATCTATTAAGGCTTTCGATTTCTGATTCCAAGCCGGCACTCTAACATATATTCCATAGACAAACAGATAAACACAAATTAAACACACAATTATGCAAATATGCTCAATGAAATAATATATAAAAATATTATGTATGTCAAGGTCATCACAGTCTCTTCCTCTTAGAAAGTTTGGTCCTCCAAACTTAAGTTACCTTCATTAGGAAACAAATATGGGTACCGTTGTTACATTTCATCGTCTTTTTCCCACGTAGCCTCTTTTTCGTAATGTTCTCTCCATTATACCTTCACCATTGGAATTGATTTGCTCCTTAGTTGCTTTACTTGTTGGTCAATAATCTGTATTGGCCACTCTTTGTACTTCATATCTTCATCTAAGGCTATTCGGTGGTAATCAATAACATGGAATGGGTCCCTGAGATACCCACGGAGCATTGACATGTGAAACACATTATACATCCATTCCACTCCTGGCGGTAAGGCAATACGATAAGTAATAGGGCCAAGCCTTTCTAGAATCTGGAACGGCCGATGTAACGTGGAGTAGCTTCCCTTTCTGCCAAACCTTGTTTGCCCTTTTATCGGTGTTACTTTGATGAACACATGATCTCCCACTTCATATTCCAAATCCCTCATTCTCTTATCAGCATAGCTTTTCTGTCGGCTTTGAGCGGTCTTGAGCCTCTATTGAATGATCTTTATCTTTTCAGTTGTTTCTTGCACAAGTTCAAACCCATATAAAGCCCTATCACCAACCTCAGTCTGGCAAACTAGAGGCCTACACCTCCTTCCATACAATGCCTCATATGGTGCCATACCGATACTAGCATCGAAACTGTTGTTATATGCAAACTCTACTAATGACAAGTAAGTTTCCCAATTGCCTTGAAATTTGAGAACACACATATGAAGCATATCTTACAACGTTTGGATAATTCTCTCAGTCTGCCCATCGATTTTTGGGTGAAAGGCAGTGCTGAATCTTAACTCTGCGCCCATAGCCTATTGCAAACTTTGCCAAAATCTCTAAACAAATTTAGGATCTTTATCCAAAACTATAGACATCAGAACCCCATGTAGTCGAATGATTTCATCAATATAGATAGTAGCAAGTCTATAAGCGTTGAAGGATGTTTTCACATAAAAAAAGTGAGCAGACCTTGTCAATCTATCCACTATAACCCAAATAGCATTTATACCTATAGATGTTTGAGGTAGACCGATGATGAAATCTATGGTTATATGTTCCCACTTCCATTTTGGAATAGGAAGAGACTGAAGTAAGCCTGCTAGTTTCTGGTGTTCTTCTTTGACTTGTTGACATTAGAGGCACTTAGAATTGTAGTAGGCAATCTCTATCTTCATGTTCAGCCACCAATCATTTGTTTCAAATCTTGGTACATCTTGGTATTTCCTAAATGCATAGCGAACATAGACTTGTGGGTTTCTTCTAAGATTCTCCCTTTCAAATCCGTATCATTAGGTACACAAAGCCTTCCCTGAAACTTAAATACTTGATCTTCAATTGTGAACCCCAGTCTAGGCTTAGTTTCGAACTCATTACAATCTTCTTAAAGAAATCATCATTCACTTGCTTCTGTTTGATCTTTTCTATAATTGCTGGTTGTGCAGAAATTGCGGCTAACAAATTGTTTTGCTTATAAGGTACCACTTCTATTTCAAGTCTTTCAAATTCTTGTAAGAGCTCTTTTTGATCTGTAAGCAAACAAGCGAAATTTCGCACATTTTTTTTTTCTCTACTAAGTGCATTGGCTACAGTGTTGGCCTTGCCTGGATGATATTGAATTTTCAAGTCATAGTCTTTGATCAAATCAAGCCACCTTCTCTGTCGCATGTTCTATTCTTTTTGTGTAAAGAAATATTTCAAGCTCTTGTGATCTATATATACCTTACATTTTGTCCCGTAAAGGTAATGGTGACAGATCTTTAATGCAAAAACTACAACGACAAGTTCCAGATCACGTGTCAGGTAGTTCTTCTCATGTGGTTTCAATTACTAGGACACGTAAGCAATTACCTTGCCATTCTGCATTAAGACACAACCCAAACCTTTGTAAAAAGCATCACTAAAAATCACAAATCCGTCGATACATGAGAATAAAGTAAGGATTGGAGCTGTGGTTAGTCTTGCTTTCAACTCTTGGAACGTAGATTCCCTTTCTTTTGTCCATTCGAATGGTTTCCCTTTCTGGATTAGTTGAGTCAACGGTACAACAATCTTTGAAAAATCTTTGACAAACCTCCGATAGTAACCTGCCAATCCCATAAAACTTCGAACCTCTGTTACATTAGTCGGAGTAGGCCAATCTATAATCACTTCAATTTTCTATGGGTCAACTAAAATTCCATCTCTGTTAATAACATGTCCCCAAAAATGTAATTTCATCTAACTAGAATTCACACTTTTTAATTTTTTCATACAATTATTTCTCTCTAAGTGTAAGAAGGATTATTCTCAAGTGTTGTTCATGATCATCTTTACTTCTCGAATAGATCAGAATGTCATTAATAAATGCAACAATGAAGTCATCCAAGAAAGGTTTAAAGACTATATCTATTAAATCCATGAATGCTGTAGGTGCATTAGTGACTTCGAAAGGCATGACTAAGAATTCATAGTGTCCATACCTGGTAGTTTTCTCAATATCTTCGGCTTTAACCTTTAACTGAAGATATCCTGATCTCAAATCAATCTTTGAAAATACCAGAGCTTCCTATAATTGATCAAACAAATCATCAATCTGAGGCAAAGGATATTTATTTTTAATGGTTACCTTGTTGAGTTCCCGGTAATCAATACATTTCTTGTTTACAAAGAAGACTGGTGCATCCCACGACGATGTACTTGGTCGAATAAACCCTTTACTGAGTAATTCTTACAACTGAACTTTTAATTCTTTCATTTCAGTAATAGACATACAATATGGAGTTTTAGATATCGGTTGAGTACCTGGTACTACAACAATTGTAAACTCAATCTCTCTATCAATTAGTTGTCCTGGTAACTCCTTCGGAAACACATCAGGAAAATCTCTTACTCCTGGAATACTGTCCAAGGTAATGTCCATGGTTTGATCATTTATTACAATACAGAAGTATCCTTGACATCCCTTACTAATCAGTCTGCGAGCTTTCAGCCATATCATGCATCATTCTTTCCATTCGATCAAGTCTTGAGGAGGTTGACTCCTTCAGTTTATCCCCTCTTGTTCTCACCATTATCTATATGAAGGTTGTATTATAATTAACACAGTGTATGCATGCATATACATATTCACAATTACAAAAAGTTATCTCATTTTGATATTCAAATGCATATGAATCCAATCCTTATACCTTTTCTAGATACCTTATTGCTTGATGGACGAGTGAGATATAACTCGTGCTTTGGTACTACTCTGTCACGACCCAAAACCTGGCCCTAGAGGTTTAGGTGTCATGATTGGCCAATAATCTCAGATTACCTATGGCTTCAATGACAAAATCAATCATAATATATATAACGGGGCTTAGCGGAAGCAATAAGAAATATAACTAAATCCATTGATACATGCAAAATTCATAATTAATTAAAACTTTAACTTCATACAAGTTATATATATATGTACACCATATTCAATTAACCCCCTTTGCGTAATATCCATTCAAATCAAAATAAGTCTTCTCAAACAACAAAACAAAAACATGTAAGACAGAAGGGTTGACAAAGCTAAACTCCTCTCGAGTCCAAGCACGCCCCATTATGGAGGCACTTCAAAATGGCTTTACAGGGTAGACTCTGAGGCTACTTTAAACTTGTTGTTCCACTTGCTCACCTACATATATATAAGGGGAGAGGGGTGAGCTAAAGCCTAGTAAGTAATATCAATATAAAGGTTTTATATGAATGAAGTCTAGCATGTTACAAAACATATATTTCATTTCCAAAACAATTCATTTCAATAAGAAAAATAATTTGAATAGCAATCATATCAATCTTTTGTGATAACATTAATTATTGAATCTATTTATGTGATACATCCAATAGAGTATCAATGTAACAATGTGCCGAAGCCAATAGAACCACCAGGGTCAATCCAATGGGACCACAATAGTAGGGATGTAATAATGGTTCGACCCGGCCCAAGCAGGCCTCTCGGGCTCCCGATTTTTTAGAGGGCCATGCCATCCCATGGACCGAAAAGTGGGGCCTAGGCCCACTTAGAATAGGGCCTAGGGCTTGGGCTCAGGTCACTGGCCTAGACAGGCCTTTTTTTTTTTTTTTTTTTGGAATAGTGAATGATAAATACATTATCTATGTAGATTATTTATTAGGGATAAAAAATAAAAGAAAAATTATACTAGAGTATTTTAGTTAAGATTAATGAGATTGTTGTTTGGTTATGTTACATGGTGGTATTTAATTTTAATTATGTATGACTTATGTTTTTCTAATTATGAATTTATAACTAAAAAAGTATGCAATTATGTAATTTTTTTTCGTTTGAAAGGAATAATTTTATATATATGAAAATGAAACTTTCAATATTACAGTATTAAATTAATTATATAACGTTTATTGAATGAATAATTTTTATTTCAAGATGAAATAAAATATTACAAAAATTTATATCATTAAATAAAATAGGTGTAGATTATTGATGATGGTAGAGCAATTGCATCACTATAGGTTAAGTACATCCCAACTAGGTTGGCACCTACTAGCCTACCAATCATTTGCATTATATTCCACCTTAATAATCTAATACAAAAAAATAAAAAATAAAAAAGAAATGAAATAGTAAAAAACAAATTGTTGATCAATCATCGGAGGAGACAGGCATTTCAGTCGCGTTGCCCAAGGATATGTCATCTAAATCATTTTGAATTTGCTCATTTTCACTATAATTTTGTCTTCTCGTAAGCGGATGCATATAATCACTGGATATCATCAGTGCCTCAAACATTTGGGGTGAAAGCCTGTTGCAGTAATCGTATAACAACCCTTATTCTTGTCTTAGACATGCTCATATGAATTTACATGATTTTGGTTTGTTAAACTTGCATATGCAGACTTTGATTCGTGTTGCCTAAGTAAAGGTTCCTGTCTGGTTTCGTGCTATTATGTTTTGCCTAAGTGTTATATGCATGCTTTTTTCCTTGCTCTGTGTGTTGAACCTAGGCTATCTATCTTTGCTACCTTACGCCTAGGTCACACCTTTGAACCTCTTACACCTAGGTCGTTGTGCGTCAACACCTAGGGTCATCTTGGAATAACCTTGGTTGACTTCCACCTTCACCAAGGCATCTTGGCCAAAATGTGCATCATTTAGGCCGAGGTGTGCATCACCTAGGTTGAGATGTGCATCATCTAGGTCGAGATGTTTATCATCCAGGCATCCTAGATCTTTGATCCTTGAACCTTTCAGCCTTGTTATGCACCTTAGCAAGCACCTAGCGATCTTGTTCCTTGACTTGTACAACCTAGGCCGAGGTGTGTCACACTTAGGCCAAGTGTCACCTCTCCTAGCCGAGGTCAGAGAGACCTTACCTGTCCAAATCCTACGTTTTGATCCAGGATCCTTGCCTTATCAGAATGCCCATGCCACCTTACGTGTTATACACACTTTGACCTACTCTTGTCTTTTCATTCTGGCACTTGTAGACGCGCCCGAACGTCCCGGGAAAATCCCGTTTTGTTCATTAGGCTTACTACAGTTCGGACTCAAATGTCACGGTTCTGAATCTAATCTCACAAAGTGCAATGCAAGATCGATAAATCACCAAAGAGTCCAAATCCGGCAAATCGTTTTGAAAGACTGATTTTTAGAAAGAGGTGCCAAACATGGACTGCCTTGCCAGATACAGAGTCGCCACCTAAATATTTTATTTTGGGGGAATTTAGGAAACCCTGACTTGTGCCTAAGGCCACGTGTCCGTCATCACCAAAGTTGCCTCGGCTCGGGAACTTGGGTACGATTGGGGAAGGTCATTTCATGAGCACCCCCGCTCGCCCGATCAAAGATCGGCCACTACTAAGCATGATATCTTGTTTTTGAAAACACATGTGCTCTTATTCCGGTTATTAACCTAGAATTACTATGTGATGCAGACAACATACAAGTATAGACTAGATTGCCTAAGTTGGAACAAAGCATCGCATATCCGTTTGTTTTGAAAATGGATTGAAGTTTGCTATTCGCGAGTAGGCTAAAACACGGGTTTCGACGAATTATTCCAATTCAAGCAACCCAACCTTCACCCACAAGCATTCAGGCAGTTATATCACATAAGCACATAGCCTCATGGTAAGCATGCTATCATGGCAGTCACTCACACGCATGCAAGGATGCTAAAGCATAAACACTTACCGAGTACTCCGAGCCAAAGAAAGAAGCTAATTAGAAAATATGCATGAATCCTAACTATGCTGAGATGCCTAATGCAACACATGCAAGAATGCAACTAAGATAGGCTCGGCTATTCTAAGATGGCATATGAGATGCTACAGGTAACATGTATTCAACTTGGAATTGAAATACGATGCAGTTAGTATGATGCGCCGAGCCCGGTGCATGCAAAACAGATGAATGGATGCAAACATACGAGCATAAGGATGCTAATTGAACGTGCCCTAAAACTAACCATCATAAGTTGGTAAATAAAAGGGAGAAAGACGTGGGGTTAGAAGACATACATCACACACACGCACACTTATTACAACATTGCCCTCTTTCGGAGGGTCTGAATAAATAATACAGAATCGAATTAACTAATTATTACACAATACTAGCTAATTAACAAATTAACTGAACTAGCATGCAAACTATGTAAAATGGGCTGCCTCAGCTCTGCTTTGAATGATAAAGGATGCATGCATGCTCGAGTCGCCTTGTCGAGAAATCCATCGCGATGCCCCGGCTCGCCTTTGTTTGCAATTGATTTCAAAAACTTGCACAAAGCTCCAAGGAGATGAAACTCTACCCTGGGAATCTAGGGGGAGGCTGCCGACCAGCTATAGGCATTGGAGACCACCTACCGACCACCCTTGGTGGTGAAAACCAGAAAAGGTGGTTGGCCTGCCAGAAAACCTGGTCGGCCGACCAGTTTCTTCTCCTGGTTTTTGCATTTTCTGCAACAAAGGCAAGAGAGAGAGAAAGCAAGGTATTTGCAACACATGTGTGCACGACCACTTTCCCCGTCATTGCATAAGCTCTAGGGAGTGTAGTCCTTGATCCTCGGGCCACCAATCACGCATCTCGATGTATGATGGCTGAGGAGTCGGATTGCACGACTCAATGTGAAATGAATGCACATATAAACACATAAATGCCTAAACTCCATCATGTGTTAGTCAAGAGTGTCGGCGACCGAGAATCGAGGCACGTTTCATCACTTGGAGTATGAAAATCCCTGGTTTCCCGTGTTTGGACTAACTCCTATTCCAAACACAATGCAACAAGTAGAATGGCATGCACAATGCGACCTCAAGCATGCAATCCTAAGGCGATGCAACCAAGTCATGCAAACATGCAAAGGATGACGTGCAAACATGCAAACTAGCATACGCAATGCTACAAACTAACAATGGCATACTCAATGCACATGATACTATATGTCATACACAATGCACATGTGAAGACTATCATATACAATGAAGTGAACAAGGCATGCGCAATGCAATGATCAAACATGCGACAACGCGGCATACTCAATGCTATGAACTACAATGGCATACTCGATGCAAAATGGACTTAAACCAAAATGAATGGGCCTCAGCCACACCCAAATTAGTGGCCATACATGATGAAAATGAGACAACAAAACACATGCAAACATGCAAGATGCAAGGGCCCAAAGCCTAGGGCACAAGATACAACTGTATGGAAGCATGGAAATGATGAAATATGGCATACAACAACACATGTTCCAGCTCTGAAATGACATACAAAATGGTCCCGAATCATGCAAACAACTCATGTTATGCATGTTGAATGGCTCAAATACCGAAATTAGTGAAGTGCATTGCACTAGAGGTATGCAAAGCAATGCCCAAATGAACAAACCAACCCCAAACAGTCCCTATTCAGGCCCAAAATAGTGGCAAAATGGACTAAGATGATGGCTTGAAATGCACAAAAATGTAGCTCATGCAATGGCCCATAAATGAGGTATACAAGCACAACTCTCAAACGCATTTAAAGAGTGGAAAACATGGGAACATGGCACAAGTATAGGCTCTGAAATAACATGCTCAATGATGCCAAGACATGGAAACACCTCAAGTTAAGCATGCAAGGGGCTCCAAAACTCAAGGCTAGGCAAGGATATTACACTACAAGTATGCATGGCAAGCATCATTAGACCAAGAGGCCTCAAAATAGAGCTAAGGCAGCCCAAAATATGAACAAAATCAGTTTGAAGTATGGCCAAAATATACTAGAATCAATGGCCAAAACAACATGCAATGTAAGCTAGTGAGCATGGTTTACACTACAAGCATGTGAAGCATTCAAGAGGCCACTAAATCAGCCAAAGACAGAGCTATGATATGCCAAAGAATGACCAAAAACCCACTAAAACATGACCAATACATGCAAGAATGACATGCTCCTTTGATAAGCTATGAAGAGGATTATTCTACACATGCAAGAGGCAAACATGAGGTGACCAAACCAGCCCTAGATAGAGTCTAGGCAGGTCCTAAAAGTCACTAAAAATGGCCTGAACCAAGGCTAGGAAGTATGAAAATATAGGCTCCTTGGAAAGGCTAAATATGCAAACAAACAAGGCCAAAAGAGAGAGGGTCACCCCTCTCTGATTTTGGCCCTCAAAATAGCATGCCAACCACTGAAAATCCACTGGATTTCAGTGGCTAAAAGGCCAAGCAAAGGTCAACACAAAGGCTTTAAGGCATGGCTCAAAACAAGACTAAATGAAGCATGCAAGAGGGTAAATGACCTCTAACAGGAAAATGGCCTTAAACAAACATGAATAATGCTTAAAAATAAAACTTTTTTCAGTTGAAAAAAAACCTCAAATAAGCATGCAAATGAGGCTAAGAGAAGGATCAAAATAATGCTTAAAAAGGGAGAAAATGAGTTACCCTTGAAGCTGAACAAAGACAGCAACTTCTAGACCAAAAATCCAGCTCCTTAACCTTTGAAAATGACCTCCAAGAACCTTGGGTTGATGGTGGAAGTGTTAGGCTATGAGGTGTGGTGCAAAAGGGTCAAGAGCAATACACTTCCTAAGCCTAAATATAGAGACAAAGAGAGAGATATGTGTATGTGCCTTAACCAAAATCTGAACCCTCACAAAGGAGGGTGAGGCCTTCCTTTATAGACAAAGGAGGCCAAAGCTTCTCAAAGAAGCTAAAAACCAAGGCCAAAGATCCTCTATACACGTGTATGGAGGATGCAGTCTGTGCCTTCCAGCTGGCACAGCTGGCAACAACTCATAGAGACAAAACTAGAGGGAGCAGGCCGACCAGTTAAGGTGGTCGGTCGACCACTTCTCCTGGTCGGCCGACTAGGGTGAGTGGTCTCCCTCAAGGAAAAGTGGTCGGCCAGCCCATTTGATGGTCTCCCAACTGAATGCAAGCTAGTGGTATGGTGGGAGACCAGCAAATGTGGCTCAAAAATCAAGGAGACCAGTTTCCCGACAAGAAAATCGGGTGGCGGAGAGAGAAGTGGTCTCCAAGAGAAAAGGTGGTCTCCTACCCTTGTACCACCTTCTAAACAATGAAAACAAGGTTCATGCTAAAAATGAACCAACACCGATGCAAAACGAGGGTTCGGGGGGCAAAACGCGCGGCCGGGTGTCTCGAAAACAGGCTGTTAAGCACTGTAGACGTCCCCGAACGCCCCGGGAGGATGAGTCCCGTTCTGTTCTTTTGGGTTCACTACAGTTCGGACTCAAATTGTCACGGTTCTTAATCTTGAACCAAAGAGTCCAAATCCGGCAAATCGTTTTTGAGAAAACAAATTTTGAAAAGAAGTGCCAAACATGGACTGCTTTTTGCCAGATACAGAGTCGCCACTTAAATATTTTTTTTAAAATGGGAAATTTAGGAAACCCTGACTCGGTGCCGAAGGCCACGTGTCCGTCATCACCAAAGTTGTCTTGGCTCGGAGCTTGGGTACGATCGGGGAAGGTCAGCTATGAGCACCCCCTTTCGCCCGGTCCGAAGACCGGCCTCTACTAACCATGATATCCGATTTTGAAAACGTTATGTGTTCCTGTTCCGTTATTAGCCTAGATTTACTATGTTATGCGCACAGCAAACAAGTATAGACTAAATCGCCTAAATTGGAACAAAACATTTAACGTTTGTTTTGAAAATGGTTTGCTACTCTCGCAAGTAGGCTAAAATGCAGGTTTTGCCACCCTCAAGTGGGCTTTAGAAAAGATGGTTTTGCTACTATCTAGTGGGCTTAAAACTCATAGTTTTAATGCATCATCCCAATTTTAGGTAATGACCTCCATCCACAGGCATTCAAGCAGTTATATCACATAAGCAGCTAGCCTCATGGTAATCATGCTATTATGGCAACATTCACACGCATGCGATATGCTAAAGCATAAAAGCTTACCTAGTACTCCAAGCCAAAACAGAAACTAGTTAGTAATCATATGCATGATCCTAGTTCATGTTAAGTGGCTAATGCAACACAAGCAAGATGCAATCTCGACGGGCTCGGCTATCCTAAAGCATGGCATGTGAAATACACAGGTAGCATGTATTCAGTTTGGAATTGAAAATACGATGCAGTTAGTATGATGCGCCGAGCCCGGTGCATGTAAACGAATGTATGGATGCACGCATGCTATCATACTGTTATGCCAATTTAAATATGCCCTAATCTACCATCATAAGCAGGTAAATAAAAGGGAGAAAGAAGTGGAGGTTGGAAGACATACACACCACTCACGCACACTTATTACAAATATCGCCCTCACACGGAGGGACCAAAAGAATAATTACAGCACGAATAATAAATAAATAAATTATTACAAAATTTCTAATTATCAAATTAAATCCAATATAAAAAGAAAGGGTCTCAGCCCTGCCTCGGGATGCGCGAATGATGCATGCTCGATCCAACTTGCCCGGAAGACCCGCGTCATGCCACTGTTGCCTCTGTTTTTTACTGCCCTGTCTCTCCAAAAACTGCCAGAGTCCCAGAATACCTTCTTGTATGCTGCTGCACACCATCGGCTGGAGGAAATGCCCACCGGCCATCTAAAATATCTACTGCTGTCCATGAGGTTATCGGCCATGCATTGATGGCCGGTCGGCACTCTATACTGCCGGTCGGAAGAAAATTCCTGCAGAAGACAGTTTTGACAGCAACAGCAGACAGGCAGTGCATGACATGGAGTTTTGAGCAAATGTAAGCATGGCTATGCTCCCTATCATGTGTTAGACTCAAGAAGCATAGCCCTCGACCCTCGGGCCATCAATGATGCATCTTTGGTGCATGATGGCCTAAAAGGCCAAGTTTGCATTTTAATGGAAATGCATGCAACACACAAATGAAGACCAAGGCTCTATCATGTATTGGTCAAGGGCCTCGATGACCGAGAGTTGGGACAAGTTGCATCACTTGTGGTATGAACTCCTCTCAACCCTCACACTTGGTTTGACACCCCAAACCAAGTAATGCAATGCATGTTATGCAAGCATGGCTCCACAATGCAACCTAATACTAAAATGCAAACATGCCAAATGTAATGCAACATGCAAGGTGCAAATGCAATGCAAACATGGACAATTTAGGCAATAGGATTAGCATGTGGCAAGACCATATTAATCAAACATGCAACAAGCATTAGACAAATGTGCAATGGTGGACTTAAACCATGATGGGGCAGACCTCAATCCACCCCAAAACAGTGGCCAAAAGTGCCCAAAAGGTGGGCAAATGTACAAGCCAACATGCAACCATAAAGGCCTAAAGCTAAGGCACAAAGTGGAGCATTCCACTACCTACTAAAATGACCACTCATGGCATATATTAGCAAATAAAAACAGAATTCTAGCATGCAAAATACACCAAACCCTCTGATATGATAGCCCCAAAATACCTCAAATACACAAACATGCACAAGGCCTATTTCAAGGCACAAAAGAATAACCTTCCAAAGCATGAAAGTGATGACCAATGCAAGCATATGAGCATGATTTAGGGACTGAAATATAGCCTACAATGATGCCAAATCACGAGAAGAAAAAAAAAAAAAAAACTAAGTTGAGCATGCTAGTGATCTACACAACCAAGGCTTACAAGCCAAAATGCAAAGCCACTATACCAAGCGTGCCAAACATGGAAAAATCAGTGGCTCACAGCCCTTAAACATGGCAAAATGATGCTAATATCTTCATGGAGTTATGCTAATACATGCAAGAAACATGGCCTAAACACAAGATGCATTTCTATGCCAAATAGAGGAATGCAAAGCAAGTATAAGGGGCATGCATAGGACCAACAAAACACCATTAGAAAGAGACAAAATATGATCCAAAACACCCAAAAAAAGCTCTGAAATGGTGCCAAAAACAAGCAAGCATGCATGTTGCCTTTTTAAGCCAAAAACAAAGGCAAAAGAGGGACAAAGAGGAGAGGGGTGTCCCTCCCCTATACAAGACTTCAAACCACCTTCCTCACTACTAAAAACCTACTGGTTTTCAGTGATGAGAGGACCCAAAACAACAAGGCAAATAAGGCCTCAAGAAAAGGCACCAAAGAGGCCAAAATAAGGCCTAAGAGGGTGAGTTTGCACTCAAACCACAAGTGACCTTAATGAAAGTTCAAAAGCAAGAAAATATAAGACTTTTTTATGTTATACACAAAGCTAAAAACAATAAGCAAATAGGTAAAAACTTGTTGCAAAAATGGGGAAACTAAAGCAAAGTGCTCACCCTTGAAGAACACCTCAAGAACAGATGATCCAGCCCTCTTCTTCTGATAAAAAACAGTCCAAAACCTCAGCAAACAACCCTCCAAGCCTCCCAATCTCGAGCTAAGGTGTAATGGTGTGTGTATTAGTGCAAAAGTAAGGTAAAACCACACTTTTAGGCCTAAAAACACACACACAAGAGGAGAGAGAGGGAAAATCTAGAGAGAGGAGATATATGGCAGATACATAGATACACAAGCTCTGGTTTTTTTGATGAAAATGGCTAACCCCCCACCAAGGGAGAGATATGATGCTTATATAGGCAAAAAACAAGCCAAGAAACTTAGTGGCTAAGCAAAGAGAAAGGGTCAAGAGGTGCAAAGGGTCTTGGCTTCTTGGAGAAGCTAAGATAGCTGGCCAAGCTTCTCCAAGAAGCTTGGCCAAAGGGTCAACCTTCTAGAAGGTTTGGGGGTTAAAAGGTGCAAAGGGGTCATCCCCGTGCATGGGGAGTGGTGTGGGTGCATTCCAGCTGGCACAACTGGTATGCACCATGCTCCAATGGATGCAGAAAGGTCGCCGGCCAACTAAATAGGTCACCGGCACAATAAAGTGCCGGTCGGCTAAATATAGTGCCGACCGGCCAAAGGTTTAAGAAAACACTGCCGGTGGCACAAATTTGCAGCCGGTGATGATATGGGAGGGCCGGTGGGGTGTGGGGATGGCCAACAAGCCATTCCCTGCCCTTCAAGGCAAACACACAGGTGTTTGGTGCCAAAACCAAACACGAAGCAGTCGAGTCAGGAGGTCCTGAGACGAGGCGCGCTGCCAAGGCCTCCGGGAACTCGAGACGAACACAAACACGGATAATCACCGTGTGTTCAAACGGTGACGTCCAAGTCTTGAGGACGGTCAAAAATGGGGTGTCTACAGTTGCCCCTCTTTGACAGAACTCGAAAGTCATAACAATGACGGGAGTGAATGTCAAAGCCCAGAGACGACCCATTTTTGACAAGGCCGAAGACTTGGACAATCATGCAAGACAAACAAGGTATGCGCCCGAAGGCAGGGGCAAAATGCAACTGAAAATGCAAGAAGCCGAGCATAACTTATGATCATGCAAATAAAGTTGTAACGAAGCACGCATGCGACAGTTTTAAGCTAGCATACACCAAACTACACTACAATGCAGAAAGGTGTAAGAGAATTATGTAATTCTCAATGCGTCTCACGCGGAGGATACAGTACCTGTCCGGTTCGTCCGGTTGCACTGACCTCAAATGAGCCGTACATACAATATCGTGCCTGTAAAGAAAACAAACTTACAACAGGTACAATGTCGTTAGTAACAGCATGCATAACAAAGCAATCGAAAGTGCGTGACAACGCATGCAATGCGTATGGAAAGGGAATTTGAACACATGTAAGTAAAGCAATGCACGCATGCACGCAATGTATATGGAAAGGAACTTGAACACATGTGAGTAAAGCAATACACGCATGCACGCAATGTGTATATAAGGAACTTGAACACATGTGAGTAAAGCAATGCACGCATGCACGCAATGTGTATATATATAAGGAACTTAAACACATGTGAGTAAAGCAATGCACGCATGCACGCAATGTGTATATAAGGCACTTGAACACATATGAGTAAAGCAATGCACGCATGCACGCAATGTGTATATAAGGAACTTGAACACATGTGAGTAAGCAATGCACGCATGCACGCAATGTGTATATAAGAACTTGAACACATGTGAGTAAAGCAATGCACGCATGCACGCAATGTGTATATAAGGAACTTGAAATTGAACATGGTAAAACATATTTCCCATGATGCTGGAATGTAATGTGTTACGACACGGTATAATTGAAATGATTCATGGAATCACACGATATAAAAAGGATACGGAAAGGAGCGTCCTTCGCATGTACCGAGCATTGCTCACAAAAGTCATGACTTGAGGTCAATTCGAAGGTCAACTTACGCTTCGAAAATGCATTTTCTTGTATTGCCTTGAGTGATGAAGGTGTTTAACTACACAATTAACCCGAACAAGGGCGCGGAAGGTACAATGACCGTAAGGGGAGGTTACTGGTATCAAACCCAGTACTCTGCTACCCCATTATTGTCCTGCTTTACTTTCCTTTTTATTAGGAGTTTAAGCACATTGCACTGTCTCAGGCAGGTTCTACCCCCTCTTTTTTTGAAATTGCATATTTTTACAAAAATACATGCCGGAAATGAAACAGCTATTTGTTCAAAAGGTGTTGCATTTGCACGTTCTATGCATCGCATCGCAAGGCATCACATAACAATGTGAATCAAATTGACACTGTGTTTTGAAAACGAAGCATCGCATCGTAATAATCAGGTAGTGAACCAATTACAACTCGATAAGCAAAGCAAAGGGACTCGTTATGACCAACCAGGTGCGAGTACAACTCGATAAACAGCACAAAGACTTAAAGAGAGTGAAATACAACTCGATAAGCAAATATACAACAACTCGATAAACAAATGGGCGCGCCCTCGTGAGAATTGATCACTGGAGGGTATTGGAAATGGTGGGATTCCCCAACTTCTTAGCATAAACAGCTCAGAGGACAAGGGGGAGAACCACCGGCCCAACAGAAAGGCCGTCGGTCGTGAGGAAAGGCCATCGGCCGAAAATTTGATCCATCGGCCAAAACAGATGGCCGGTCGGCAATCTATTTGGCCGGTCGGCCAGGAACGGAAGGGACCAGCAGAATGCTGACACCTGTCCTCCATTCAACCTTATCCCCTACAAAAGACCCCAGCTTCGTAGTTTTCTTCATTTCCACTCTGATTTACTCCAAATGGAAGAATTCCTTGCCCAAATCTCGCAACTTGGATTAACAACTTGGATGGCTCGGAAAAGCTGAATTTCCGGGCCTTTGGCATAAACGCACTATTCACTTTGCGTCGTACCCGCTGCATTTTCCATTTCTTCGTGCTGCGGCAAGGTTTTGGAATCCGGTGACACACGTCTTCAGCTTTAGCGGGCAAGAGGTGTGTCCTACCTTCGAAGATTTCCAAGCTCTAATGGAGTGCGAGCGTGACGGGGAAATTTTGCCTCAACTCAATTTCGGCCATGCCCAAGCCTTAGGACGGATGTGTGGCCTTACCATGTACGATGCTCGATCCCTGATTCGTGACGAAATGCTGGATATTCCTAGCTTGGTTTATCAGTTTTCTGATGCCGGCGACCGCAGTGACCATCATTGGCAAGGCTTTCGACGACATGCCCTCTGCTTGTGTGTTATCTCATTTCCTGTTTGCTTCAGGCTCTGGAGGATCTAGCGTTCGATTGATTGAGGTTGTCCAAGGCTTGAGGGAGGGCAAGAGCTGCATTGCCATGACTCTGGCTGAGACGCTGATGGGCTTGGACGCCTTTTGTCGCCGAGAGACGACCAGGTTTGCGGGGAGTCTGCTACTATTACAGGTAATGCTTCCCATCCGATCTCGCATATATATGCTCACGTCACTCAGCTCTCAAGCTCGGTTTTTCTCACAAAAACCCTTTTCTCACTTTTTCTCTCATCATACATCTCTCTCTTCTTTATTCTCTCATTTTTCATCCCCCCAGGTATGGTTGATGGATAAACTGCAGGTTGTGGACTCTTGTCCGACATATTCAGCTCGCGGTTACTCTTTCTTTCTTTCGGCGACCCTTCGATGCCCTTGATGAGGGTTGGTGGTTCGAATGGATGTGCAGCTTGTCCGCAGACCACATTGCTTGGCGGTGCCCTTGGCTTAATCTCCCGGCGATGAGTTACAGTATGTCTCGGCAGACCAGAATTCGATTGATTGGCTTGAATCACTGCGTGTTCTATTTTCCATTCCGTATCTGGCGCCAGTTTGGCCACGATCAGACTTGTTCGCCGGAGGGGATGGAGTATCCGGCTATATTTCCGGTCCGAGGTGCGCAGCTTATCCGACAGGCCGCTGCGTGGAGGACTAGAGAACTCCTCGCCCCCGCTCCCACTTTCAATTACACTTTGTCTGATGAGTGCTGGGACTGGCTCAATGAGGAGGCACAGATTGGGCCTAGTTTGGTATCAGAGGCTTCAACTAGCTCTGGGAGGGGGCGCAGGGACACCTGACTTGACTATGCCCCGGATTTATTGCTTTATTAGTACTTTCAAGTTTTCTTTATGAATGTAATAAAATGCAACTTCAATTGTATGCAAGAGTAAGAGAACTCTGTATTGAAATCAATGAAATTGAAGGTTGTGGTACTGAAAATTTTCCGTTTTGGTCCAAAAATGGTCTTGGTTGTAAAAAGATTAATTTGAACAAAGTCACCTTTATTAAAACTTTCAAAACTATTTTCGGTATGGATCAGAACTGGACATGCCCGAAATTTGTCACTGAGATACACAACCTTGGATCCTAGCAACTGGAAAGTTGCCCCTTGCCTGAACGGTACACCGCGGCACTGTACAGCAACGGAAAGTTCCCCTAGTCTGAATAGCATTGTACCGGAGATTGCGATAGACGCTGATGGACAAAGATGACCGAGATGATCAAATGGACAAAGTTGATCGGGGAAGAATTTATGGCTGAACTTCAGGACGAAGCTGCCTACGTATCCCAAAGATGGGAATCAAGCCTTACGTAGTTCAGGCTTGGGTTCACTCGAGTATTTTCACTCTCCTTTTGTGCTCTAACTTTTGCCAAGGCCGCCCTTTGCGGGTTTTCGACCTTGTGAGCTCGGTTTTTATAATTTCTAATTTTTTGTGCTCTGAATTTTGCCTAGGTCGCCCTTTCGGGTTTTCGGCCTAGCGAGCCTCTCAGGGGTAATATTTCTTCAACTTGTCCATGTTGATCGGTTGGGAGAACTCTAGGCCATCTAGGTCCATCAGAACCACAGCTCCACCTGACCAGATGGACTTAATGATATAGGGACCAGTCCAATTGGGCCTGAACTTGCCCCTTGGGTCATGGATGGGAGCTCGGTTGTCTTTGAGCACCAAATCTCCTTCCTTCAAATTCCTGGACTTAACTTTCTTGTTGAAAGCCCGGGCAATTTTGCGCTGATATCCTTAGACGTGGTACAGTGCTTTCAGTCTCCTCTCATCAAAAAGCATGAGTTCCTCGAATCTGCTCTGCTGCCAATCTGCCTCGGCTATTTGACACTCAGCCAATACTCGTAAAGACGGAACCTCAATCTCTATAGGTAGAACGACCTCCATCCCATAAACCAAGGAATACGGAGTCGCCCCGGTAGAAGTTCTAATTGAAGTTCGGTAGCCCCACAGAGCAAACGGCAACTTATCTGGCCAATCCCGGTAGGTTTCCACCATCTTCTGCAATATGTGTTTGATGTTCTTGTTGGCGGCCTCAACTGCTCCGTTGGTCTGCGGCCGATATGTGGACGACTTATGAAAAGCCACATTGTATTTCTCCAACAAATCAATCACCTCTTTCTTGAAGTGGGAACCATTGTCTGAAATGATCTCGTTCGGGACTCCATAATGGCAGATAATGTTGTTTCTGATAAACTTTGCGACATGCGAAGCCTTTAGCACCGCATAAGATTGGGCCTCGACCCGCTTCGTAAAGTAATCTATTGCTACCAAGATAAACTCATGCCCATTCGACCCCTTCGGGGTAACAGCTCCAATTACATCAATTCCCCAAACTGAAAATGGCCACGGCGAAGTCATGTTGTACAGCTTTGACGGCGGGATGTTCATGCGATTTGCGTGAATCTGGCATTTGTGGCATCGCCGAACAAAGCCGATACAATCCTCTTCCATGGTAGACCAGTAGTAGCCTTGTCTGAGGATCTTCCGTGCCAGCATCACCCCATTCATATGTGCCCCACATTCTCCTCCGTGGATGGCCTCCATCAGGCGCTTTGACTCTTCAGCTTCTACACACAGCTTGTGTATTCCCAGATGACCTCTCTTGTACAATTTACCCCCGCAGATGATAAACTGAACAGCCATTCTTCTGATTGCCCTTTTGTCCTTGGCACTTTGCCCCTGGTGGATACGCCTCCTTCTCCAAGAAGTTCCATATGTCGTAATACCAAGGGTTGTTGTCCTGCACTTCATCTATGGCAGAGATTGACTCGTAGGCAGGTGCAAATTTCTGGTCAATAATGACTGGACGCATCCGAACTCCAGATGGGATGTCTATCATGGAAGATAGAGTTGCTAACGAATCTGCGAACCTGTTGTTCTCTCTTACTAGGTGAGTGAATTTAGCTTCTCAAACCGAGGAATTAACAAATCCAAGGTCTGGTGGTAAATTATCATCATCTTTTCCTCCTTGACTTTCCAGTCTCCTTTTGCTTGAGACACAACAAGGTTCGAGTCTCCAATGACGTCCAATCGTCTTGCCCCTAGTTCTAGGGCAGCTTCTAGACCGGCAATACATGCCTCATATTCTGCCTCATTGTTCGAGACTTTGAAACGGAGCTTGAATGCTAAAGGGATACGGGAATCGTCAGGCGCTATCAGCAACACTCCTATCCCATACTCGTATTGATTTGACGCTCCGTCAAAGTACATCGTCCAAGTTTCATCTTCGATGTGCAAATGGCTTCATCTGGGAATAGGTACTCAACCGCTTCATCCCCTTCAACCGGGTGGTCGGTAAGGAACTCTGCTACCGCTCTCCCTTTTACTGACTTGCGCGTCACATACTTGAGAGCAAATTCGGAGCAACAACAGCAGCCAACGAGCTAGCCTACCCGTAAGTGCTGGTTTCTCGAAAAGATATTTGATGGGATCGAGTCGTGAAACCAACATTACAGAGTGAGCTAACAGGTAGTGCCGCAGCTTCCTGGTAGCCCATACCAAGGCCAAACAAGCCTTCTCCAACGGAGTGTAGCGGGTCTCGTAATCCAACATCTTCTTGCTCAGATAGTAGATGGCCCTTTCCACTTTATCTTCCGACTCTTGTGCGAGCATGCAGCCCATTGTAGTCTCGGTTACTGACAGGTACAATATCAACGGTTTTCCCGGCTTTGGTGGTGACAACACGGGCGGGTTCTGTAAATATTCCTTGATCTGTTCGAATGCTGCTTGACATCGGCCGTCCCACTGGAATTTCTTTCCTTTCTTCAAGAGACCAAAAAGTGGTTCACAAGTTAAGGTTAATTTTGAATAAACCGTCTTATGAATTGCACTTTACCTAGAAAGCCTCGCACCTATTTTTTCAGTCATTGGCGGTGGCATTTCTAAGATGGCCTTGATTTTGGAAGGGTCGACTTCGATGCCCCTTTGCGTAATCAGAAACCCTAGCATTTTTCCCGCTGTAAACACCGAATGTACACTTCTAAGGATTCAACCGCAGCCGAAACTCTCTGATCCTTCGAAAAACTTTTGCAAGGCGGTGTAGTGCCCTCTCTTTCTTTGGATTTGACAATCATGTCATCTACGTACACCCTCAACCTCTTTGTGGATCATATCGTGCAGTATTGTAGTCGCTGCCCGTTGATAAGTAGCCCCAGCGTTCTTCACCCAAATGGCATTACTCTGTAGCAATATGTACCCCACGGGTGGTAAATGCAGTCTTCTCCCGGTCTTCGGGTGCCATTACTATCTGATTATAGCCTGAGAAGCCATCCATAAACGAAAGCAAAGCATGCCCGCTGTGAAATCTACCAACTCGTCGATATGCGGTAAGGGAAAAGTCATCCTTCGGACTGGCTCTGTTCAAATCCTTGAAATCCACACATACCCGGATTCGTGCCATCCTTCTTCTTCGGCACTGGAACAATGTTGGCCAACCAAGTCGGGTATTCGGATACTAGCAAGAAGCCTGCGTCAATCTGCTTGGTGACCTCTTCCTTGATCTTAATGGCCCAATCAGGGCGGATCCTTCTGAGTTTCTGTTTGACAGGTCGGGCCTCGGGGTCAAGAGGGATCCGGTGCTGTACAATCTCAGGATCGATTCCAGGCATGT
>JAPPVO010003407.1:0-22552 GCA_030407325.1 Camellia japonica | reverse complement strand
TCTTTTTACGCAATTTTGTTAAGTCTTGTTTATCGAGTCGTTAACATTGTTGTATTTTGCTTATCGAGTTGTAAACTTGCTAAGATTCTGTTATTTCTTAGTGAGTCGAGTTGTTTTTGTTGCGTCGGTTCATTACCTGACCCGGTGAATACACAGTGCACATTTCCATTCAATCCCATTTTTGTGCAAAATGATGCGATGTGATGCTGAGAGCATTAAAATACAACACTTTTTCAAAAGCTGTTTCACCCCATCATATTTCCTTTTACAAATAAAGGTACAAGTTTTACAGAAAATAAAACTGCCTAACAATATGCAAAGTGCTACAAACTACTAGCAAAAAAGGAAAATAAAGCAGGAAACAGCAGCATCAATACCCTCGGGAGCGGGAATAAGGGGCCCTCCTCATCCTCTTCTGCGAGGCAACCTCTGCGCCACCATCACCATCCGGGTCGGAGCTGTCATCCTCAGGATCCCCCTCAGCCTCGCCTCCACTCCCGGAACCAAGACCGGAATCCCCCTCCTCAGCGATGTCTCCGACTGACGGTCTGCGACCTCCTCCTCCTCCTCCTCATCGGCTCCGCCTCTATAATATGTGCCCTGCGTCTGCGAGAGGACCCTCCTCGAGCTCCTCGGAAAGGCCTGGATGGCCCAGCTCCCCGAAAAGGCCTTGATGGCCCAGCTCCTCGAAAGGGCCCAGATGGCCCAGCGCCTCGAAAAGATCCAGACGATCGACCTCCCTCAGAAGGCTCGGATGGCCCGGCCCGCGGCGAAGCATATATAGGAGGCATCTGAAAGTAAAGAGTTCAATACATCAGTTCAAATATGAAAATCAGATGCAAGTACAGTGTGTGAGTGGGGTGTGTGTCAGATGTGTTTTACACAAACAGCCTATCAATGCAGTAGAATGTTCAAAACCAGCGTGTCATCAGAAATATGATAAATGCAAGAAAGATGAACAGTACCTGCACACCCATAATGGCCAGCTGTGCCTCCCTCCGCAGGATCATGCCCTCAAATGCGGCCATCACTCCGAGCATCTCATCCACGTACTCAATAGGAGGCTGCAGATACAAATGCAAAACTATCAGTAAAGGAATGAATATCCAAGTATCTGACTGATAAATCAAAGCTGTAAAGCATACCGGTGGTGAATCAGGATCTCTGACATATCTATGGTCAGAAAGGGGAGGCTCCAGTGAGACCTGGTAAGGAGCCCCAAATCGCCAACTCGTCAACTCGGTCGGCATGTCTGGCCACCCAGGATGATGAAGAGTCGGAGGGAACGGGGGAATCGACCCACCCCCACCTCTAGACGTACCAGCCCTGCTGGAGGAAGGGATATCTGTAGCACGAGCCTGACTCGAAGATGGCACACCAGCAGGCCTCAGTGACGGAGTACGCACTCCCGTCAAGGGAGGCATCAGATATACGTGGCGATAAGTGGCATAGTCCCCCTCCTCAAGATATAGTAAAGCATCAGTGCCCAGCATAGCACTAGCAACATCCTGGGAAGAGAGCCTATCAGCAGTCCGCATACTGACTGGGGGTGCTGCGGGAGGGTCTTGAGAAGTGTACCCCCATACCTGACGCAAAAAGCGTTCCCCCAGAAACCATGCTCTACCAACCGGTCCTTCGAGCAGGATCCTGTACTGGGAGGTGCCCGATCCTCCGGCATACTGAAATCGGAGACCATCACCCAAGGGCGCCCAGGGCTGCCATGTAATCTACGGATAACCAGTGCATAAACCAATCAGAAATCGGGAATATACAGGGCAGATCAAAGATGAAAACGGAAGGGACTGAGAGTTCTGAAATACCTCCGTCGTCCGCACAGTATCAAAATACTGCCGTAGATAAAAGAGAGTCTCTCGGGGTCTCGGCCGGTGCTGGCCCTCGAATACCAGTGAGTACGGGGTCATAAGGGGCCCTGCCACCACCAACTCTAGGGCTAACATCGGAAAATATACGTAGACCCACAACTGAGGAAAGCAGTGCAGAATGTAAATACAAAGTACCGAGGGCAAAATACAGAGTGTAAAGTACGTTGTGTATGCAATGTACAAGTAATGAGGAGCAGAAATGTAAATCAAGAGGACAGAAAGTACCTCCCAGGCTCTCCAATAACCGCCAAGTAAGTCTCCCTGCCCGCGGGAGGTCGCGCTCATGTAGCAGTAAAGGGTAGCCAAGCCGGCGCCACCCCAGTCATACCGCTGACCTGTGATAGGTCCACCAGAGCGCTCAACAGATACAACCCAACGTGTTCCCTCTATCGGCAAACGAGTAGTCCCGAAGAGGAACATAAGAAAACCACGGCATACTGCTCTGCCTCCTCAGGAGTCTCGGGCTCCATCCCCTCCCTCCGAAAATGGGAAGAGAACCAGGTGTATCGGACTCTCCCTGAAGCTCTATCAACAGGCGGGCGGGCCCCCAGCAAATGTATCCAAGCGGCCTCCCATTCGCCCATGTCCTCGTCGTAAGGAATGGGCCAACCTCCTATGTCCAGGCCAGTCAATACAGCAAAATCCAGCGGGGTCATAGTCAAATCCCCAATGGCGGAAAAATGAAAGGAGTTAGTGGTGTCCCACCATCTCTCCACCAAAGCTGCTATCAGTGTCCTCCTGGCAGGACAGCGAGAAAGCCCCATACAGAAAGACCCGAACCCTGCCAAATCTACCAAATCCCGGACAGCCTCCGGGAGCTCAGCATACAATCTCTAGCAGCGGTGGAGCCGTATCCCCGCACAGTGCGAGAACCAACCTGCATTCAGAATGAATACATGTTCAGTATAAAATGAATGAGCTGTGTGCAAGTAAAATGATTGAACTGTGTGCAAATAAAATGAATGAGCTGTGTGCAAATGAAATGAATGAGCTGTGTGCAAATGAAATGAATAAGCTGCGTGCAAATGAAATGAATAAGCTGCGTGCAAATTAAATGTATTAGCTGTGTGCAAAATTGAATCAGATACAGAATCTGGGCTGCGTGTTCGGAAAAATTCAAAGTTTGGGCTGTGTGTTCGACATCAAGTGTTTGGGCTGCGTGTTCAACTCTCAATTAGTGTGGGCTGTGTGTTCATCTCAAAGATCAAGCTGTGTATTCAACATCAAGTATTTGAGCTGTGCGTTCAGATTTCAGAATCAGTGAGATGTGTGTTCATCTCAAAGTTTGGACTGTGTGTTCTACTCTACATCAGTGTGTGCTGCGTGTTCACCTTCAATTTGGGCTGTGTGTTCAGAAGATCCGAGTTAGGGCTGCGTGTTCTGCTCTCAATCAGTGTGTGCTGCGCGTTCACCTTCAATTTGGGCTGTGTGTTCAGAAGATCCGAGTTAGGGCTGCGTGTTCTGCTCTCAATCAGTGTGTGCTGCGTGTTCACCTTTAATTTGGGTTGTGTGTTCAGAAAATCCGAGTTAGGGCTACGTGTTCTATCCTCAATCAGTGTGTGCCGTGTGTTCACCTCAAAGACGAGCTGTGTGTTCGACATCAAAATATGGGCTGCGTGTTCATCTCAAATGTTTGGGCTGCGTGTTCAACTCTCAATCAGTGTGTGCCGTGTGTTCACCTCAACAATGAACTGTGTGTTCGACATCAAAGAATGGGTTGTGTGTGTTCATCTCAGAATTCAAGTATTGGGCCGTGTGTTCAATTCCCTACCAGTGTATGCTGTGCGTCCACAATCAATTTATGGGCCCAATGTTCAGAAATTCAAGTGATTGAACTGTGTGTTCAGAATGCAAACAGGATGCTGTGTCATGAACTAAACATTCTAAATAAGCTGCTTACTGAGCAGGCAAACATGGCAAAGACACGAAGTGCATGAAAAACACGGAATATGTTGCAGAAAAGGTAAAAAAACGAAGTAAATACCTCTCGTGCCTCGTGGGAGAGGTGATACTCCGGCTCCCGCAGAAGCAGATCTCCGGGTGCTCGCTCATTAAAGTCAGTGAAGTGACGAAAAACAGCCCGCGAAAGAACGTGTGTCGGCGGGGCGTACCTCTCGGGAATGAAGGGTCGAACCCTCGGAGGCAGATCCATGACATCAAAGTCATCCCCGGCACCCGGAGGACCTCCGTCGTAAGGAAAATGACCGGCCATTTCAGAAAATCTGCAAAAATGAGCCAAAATTGGAAAAAGGCAACAAAAGTCAACTCTCGGGAAATGAAAAGTCAACAAAAGTCAACCCCCGAGAAAATCTTCCAAATATTGAGACAAACTTACCTCAAGTGGCGAAAATGAGAAAAGAAGCCCCGAAATCAAAATTTAATCGGTTCAAAGTGCTTAAAACTGAAAGTTTTCGCGGAAACAACTTGCGTGGGGGGTTGAAAAACGCGTATAAAGCTCAGATCTGGAGAGGAAAATGGTTTGGGAGGGAGGAGAAAAAGATTTCGGACCTGAAGTTATGAGCTCAAAGTGTTTGGGTGAGTGTATTTAAAGAAAAGAAGGTGAAAAGACCAAAGTGCCCACGGATTTGGGCAGGTGGCCGGCCGGCCACCTTTTCTGGCTGGCCGGCCATTCTCTTTTTGAAACCTGGCCGGTGGCCTCCCCAGGGGAAAGAAACTGGCTGGTGGTGTTCCCCACATGCTCACCTAGCTCTCTGCAAATTTTGAGGAAGATTGGAGTTCCCGGGACCTGAAAAAGTTCAAGAAAAGTGCACTTTCTGTCGCGAAACCGCTCCGCCGGAACTTCAGCTTCAACTTCTGACATGTGACTCATCATTACTCATCAAAATCAAGGTGTATCCTTTTTGAACGTGTTGTAACCCCTCCGGGGGTGGACCGGAGACCGCGATCGAGTCGCCCTCGCCGAAACGCGCGTTTCTCTGCTCGTGTTTTGTGAAAACATGCATTCTCTAGTTCGCGCTTATTCTGCATTGTTGTGCACATAACTTGCATTTTCATGAACATACTTGCATTGTCATGCACGTTTGCTTGATATTACCGTGCCTCTGTGTTTAAGACTTGCGTTATCACGCACGCTCCTTTCTCGCACTGCGATGCATTCACCCACCGACACCGCTTTTGTCAAACTTTCGATATCACATTGGATATATCTTGCTAAACATATTGTGCTTGTTGAGTTTCTCTCTTTCGCAGGCACGATATTGTATGTACGGTTCATTTGAAGCTGGTGCGACCAAACGAATCGCGCAGGTATCATATCTTCTCCGCGTGAGACGTGACGAGAGTTGAATAATTTTCCACATTCTTAACTGCATGAAATGTAGTTGTTGCTTTGCATTCTTGCTTAAAACTGTTGCATCTATTTGCGAATACTTGCTTCATTACAGCTTGCTGCATTTGCATGATCATTGAGTTACCTCTGGCGTCTTGCATTGCCAGTTGCATTTTGCCCCCTTGCCTGCGGGCACGCCTGCGAGCATATCTCTGTGTATCTTGTATGATTGTCTCAGTCTTCGGCCTTGTCAAAAATGGGTCGTCTCTGGACTTTGACATTCACTCCCATCACTTCTTGACTTCCGAGTTCTGTCAAAGAGGGGCAACTGTAGACACCCCATTTTTGACCGACCTTAAGACTCAGACGTCACCGATTGAGCACTCGGTGATGTTGCATATTGTGCTCGTTCAGAAGTCTCAGAGTCTCGGCCGTGAGCCCTGCCTCCGGACTTCCAAACCCTCTTCTGTGCCTTGCCTCGGTTTGCGAACCAGACTCGGTTTTCTCTGTTTCTTTTCCCAGAGGGAGGGAGAGGTCTCGTAGACCATCTCTCGATGGCCGTGGGCTACATTTCGTGGTCGTAGGCCATTTTGCCCATTTCGGAGCCCGATTCCCGGTTTTCGGAGCCGTCAGGCCGTGTGCCTCGGTTCGGGACTGCCTAACTACCTCCGTTTGCTCCGGTTTTTGGCATGCATCTTATCTACTCCCTTTTGAGGGACACTGTGGTCTGAGAGATCCACTTCGTGGTCGAACACCACTCCTGGTGCCTAACAGTCGGTTTTCGGGGCCTCGAACTGCGCGTTTCGGCCCCCGAACCTTCATTTTGCATCGGTTTTCGTTCATTTTTGGCAGGGACCTCTGTTTCATCACCAGGAAGGTCATAGAAGGGTGGGAGGCCAGCAATTGTTCCAGCAACCAGTTATATTCCATTTCGCCCTCCGACGCTCGTTTTTCTTATTTCAAAGCCAATGTTGACCACCTTTGGGCCTTTTCTTGGGCAACCTAAACCCCATATTTGTGATGTACACCCCTGGGAGGACACAAATATCACATGGCCGACCAGTAATTCCACTTGAACCTTTTGAACCCCTTTGAAAAATGGCTTGTTCTCTCTCTCCTGTTTCACTTCCTCCAATTTTGGACCACAGGTTTGTGTTGAGGGCACCTAGAAGGACATCAATTGGTGGTGGCCAACCACTAATTCAACTTGGCCTTTTTGACCCCTGGCCGGCCGGCCATGGGGGTGGCCGGTCGGCCACCTGCAGCTCCAATACTTGGCCGGCCTTGCTCCTCTCACTGAGTACATTACAGATGTATACTTTTTTTCCCCCAAAACCTGTATCCGGGGGGAACAACTTTTGGGGGAAACTTGGCTTGTTTCCCCCTTTTTTTCCTCCCTCCTTTTCTCCCCCCTTTGGTCCATATAACCAGCCTCCAACATTGGTCCAAGGGTTAGAAAAATCCCCCTTGGAGCTCTTGCATTGTATCTCCTTCCCCTCTCTCATTTTCACCTCCCTAAACATCCTAGTCCAACCCCTTTTTCACACCACCACCTAGCACCACTCCACCACTTCCATTTCCAGCAGCTTGGAGCTCTTCTCAGAGGCTAGGAGGCACCATTTTTCAGTCCAAGAGGCAGCCAAAGCTTGGTCTTCAAGGGGAGTTGATTTCTCCCTCTTTCTAGCTCATTTTTGCAAGTTTTCTTAGCCCTCTTTGCTTGCTGTTTTGAGCTCCGACCAAAACTGAAAGTGGAATTTTTTTGAGCTCTATTTCATCTTTCATTAAGGGTCTTACCCTTTTTGGGACCCCCATTTTGTACTTGCTTCATTACCCCTTTGTATGCCATATTTTTGCATGATATTTTTTGCCTATGTGTAATCTGTTTTGGGGCATGAGGTAAACTGTAGGTAGGCCTATTTTGAGCCCTTCTTCAACATTGAAGAAGGTCTCACCACCGTTTGGGACCTCCATGTATCACTTGCCATTGTACCCCTCTTTGGTCCCCATTTTTGCATGATTTACTAGCCTATTGAGCTTCTGTTTTTGGACCTTGGTCCGAACTGAAAGTGGCCATATTTTTCCCCCCTTGTCATGTTTTATTAAGGGTCTTTTCCTGTTTGAAGCATGCTTTGTATACTTTGTGTTATAACCTCTTTCGGGCCCTATCTTGCATGACATTTTGAACATATTTGTATTTTGTTTTTGGGGGTTTCCATAAACTGTAAGTGGTCATATTTTAGGCCCCTCTTCAACATTGTAGAAGGGTCTTTTTCTTTTTTGGGCTTTACATCTACCACTTGCTTCATTGCCTCCTTGCGGAGCCATTTTTGTATGCTAATTTAGCCCTACTTGGGCCCACTGTTTGGCCTCACTCTAAACTGTAAAAATACTTGTCTCTGGCTTTCTTGCTTCTGTATTTTCATTTCATGTTCAAATTATGTTTGCATTGTATAGCTATAGGCCATTTCATGCGCCAAAATCCGTGTTTCGGGACTCGTTCCATGCATCGGGTCATTTCATTCACGGGTTTTTGGGCTGTTTTGCATCATTTATTACCTCTGATTTTTGCATTATAGTATGCCATATTCCATGTTTGCCATGTCTTGTTAGAGTGGCATTCCGTGCCGTAGGTTCGGTCCTCGATTTGCGTGCACGCGTGCACGCATCTCGAGTTGTCTCATTTTCATCCTGATGGCCTCTTATGTGAGTTTGGCTGAGGTCCACTCATGTTGGTGTAAGTCCATTGCGCATTGTGTATGCCATCTCATTCATAGCATTGCGTATGCTAGGTTGCATATTAGAACATTGTGTATGCCATGTTACATCGTGCATCATGTATGCCATTCCATAGCATTTTGCATGTTAGGTTGTATCTTAGTTGCATTTCATGCATGTCATGCATATTGCATTGTGTTCGGGATAGGAGTTAGCCCGAGCACGGGAAACGAGGTACGTTATGTACTCCGAGTAACGGAACGTGTCTCAATTCCCCAGTCACCGACACTCCGGATTATCCATGATGGAGTTAGGTTTTGTTGTGTTTTCATGTGCATTCATTTCATATTGAGTCGTGCAATTCGACTCCTCGGCCATCATGCATCGAGATGCGTGATTGGTGGCACGAGGATCGAGGCATGCATATATTCGTGAAATACATTGCTATGCCTCTTTCCTGCTCTCTGTTGCAGCAAAATCAAGAACCAGCAGTCTTCCGATGCTTGGCACGCATTTCAAGAACAGGTAAACAGAGGCTAATTGGGCATCCCAGTGGATTTCCGCGCAAGGCAGCCTAACACATCATTCATCATCATCACCCGGAGCGGAATCAAAGCAGTCCCTGGCTTGCATGCCAGTTTTACAGTTTTCTTAGTTAATTTGTCAATTAATTAGGAATTTGTACATTATTTGGATTATATTATTGGGACTGTACTATTCTTTTATTTGGGACTGTATATTTATTCGGACCCTCTGTGCGAGGGCGAAATTGTAATAAGTGTGGGTGAGTGTGATGTATGTCTTCCAATCTCACGTCTTTCTTCCTTTTTTTTTACCTGCTTATGATGGTTGGATTAGGGCATATTTCATTAGCATACAGTATGACAGCATGTTTGCATCATTCATCTGTTTTGCACGCACCAGGCTTGGCGCATCATACAAACTGCATTTGTATTTCAATTCCAAATTGAATACGTGTTAGTTGTAGCATTCCACATGCCAATTTTTAGAATAGCCGAGCTTGCTATAGTTTGCATTTTTGCATGTGTTGCATTAGGCAATTCTGTGTATCTAGGATCATGCATGGATTTCTAATGAGTTTCTGTTTTGGCTTGGAGTACTCGGTGAGTTTTTATGCTTTAGCATCCTTGCATGCGTGTGAGTGTTGCCATGAATAGCATGCTTACCATGAGGCTAACTGCTTATGTGATATAACTGCCTTGAATGCCTGTGGGTGGAGGTTGTGTTACTTGAATTGGGACAATTCATCAAATGTTTGTTTTAAGCCCACTAGATAGTGGCAAAATCATGTTTTCTAAGCCCACCCGAGGGTGGCAAATTCACGTCTTAGCCTACCTGCGGGTAGCACCATCAAACCATTTTTCAAACAAACAAGCATGAAATGTTTTGTTCCAATTCAGGCGATCCAGTCTATACTGGTATGCTGTGCGCATCACATAGTAAATCTAGGCTAATAACCGGAATAAGAACACACAATGTTTTCAAAAATAGATATGATGGTTAGTAGAGGCCGGTCTTTGACCGGGCGAGCGGGGGTGCTCACAAAGTGACCTTCCCCAATCGTACCCAAGTTCCCGAGCCGAGGCAACTTTGGTGATGACGGACACGTGGCCTTTGGCACCGAGTCAGGGTTTCCTAAATTCCCATTAAAAAAAACATTTAGGTGGCGACTCTGTATCTGGCAAAGTAGTCCATGTTTGGCACTTCTTTTCAAAAAATCTATTTTCAAAATCGATTTGCCGGATTTGGACTCTTTGGTTCAAGATTAAGAACCGTGACATTTGAGTCCTTTAACTGTAGTGACCCCAATATGAACGGAACGGGACTTAACCCTCCCGGGGCGTTCGGGGACGTCTACAATGGTCGAGGCTCTTAGGGAGTCAATGGATGTTCTTAGAGCCGAGCAAGCGCGTAGGACTATCGAAAGAGAGACTAGGGCTTTCTCTTCTTGAAAAAGAATTTTTTCCGCTCAAATCCTATCCTACGAGTTTCTTAGGGGCATCGAACCATTAAAGGCAGATGAATGGCTTAAGCAAATTACCAAATCCTTCGAGATTTTAGATATTCATGATGGTGAACTTCGGGTGGCGCTTGCTAGTTATCAATTGAAATGAGATGCAGGCCAATAGTGGAAATATGCCAAACAACAAATTGAACACACTTGGGAAGCATTTTCTCATGCCTTTCAGGAGAAATACCTTTCTCCAACTACAAGGGAACGTTTGCGGAGAGTATTTAAGGAACTTGAACAATCCAACTCCACTGTGGCAGAGTTTAAAGCTACTTTTACAAGCCTATCTCATTTTGCACCAGACCTTATGGCTATAGAAGAACGTCGGTGTTTAGAGTTTGAGAAAAGGCTAAGGTCGGGAATCTTAATGAAGGTAATGGGAAACATGATCTGAGATTATGATAGGTTGGTGGAATCTGCGGCACATGTTGAGATCATGCTTGAAGGCGAGAAGAAGAGGCGGTGGCTTAAGAGACAAAGGTTTATCGAATCTCGAGGGGGTCCTATGGCATCCAAAAAGTCGAAGAGTTCTACCTCTTCTCATCTACCGCCGTTACCGCCCATGTCATTAAATCCTATGTCAGGAAATAGTACAAATAGTATGGAACAAAGTGGGATCACTTGTTATCGATGTGGTGAGTAGGGTCACAAGTCCATCACAAGTCTACGGAGGGGTAATCAACCACGTTAGCCTTCTACTCATCCTTAGAATCAGACCTTGGGTAGAGGTCAATCACCCGTTTGTTATCAATGTTGCCAGCCGGGTCAAATGAAGAAGTTTTGTCCCCAGATTGCCAAAATAGCTAGTGCTTCGGGATTTTAGGCAAGACAGAGCTAGAGGCAGACTCATCAGCCAATTCAGTCTGGACAGTCGTCTAGAGCTGTACATGGGGCTACCTCCGCACAGTCTATGCAACATGCTTATCATCAAAGAGGTGAGCAGAGTGGTCAGAGACCCCAAGGGAGAGTTTATGCAGCTACCGCATCCGAGCAGTCGACTAGACCATTAGTGATGCGAGGTACAAATCTTATATATAATACTTGGGCCAATGTGTTAATAGATACGGGGGCATCTCATTTATGTATAGCATCTACATTTACATCTATGTTGGGGTTAGAGGTTAAACCATTAAAATCTTCTCTTGTAGTAGAATCACCGGTTGGGGGTAAGATGGTTTTGAACCATGGGTGCCGCGAGTGTGTGATTGAAGTTGTTAATCGCCGACTTCCTTTCAGTTTGGTATTGTTAGATATGACGGGTTTTGATGTTATCCTCAGTGTGGACTGGTTATCCTCTTATCGTGCTGTACTAGATTGTTTTCGTGGGAGAGTTACAGTGTGCACTACTGGGGGTGACTGTTTTTATTTTATGGGGGATAGAACTAATAAATTTTTCTCATCGTTGTATGATTTTCGTAGTCAAGGCAACTTTATTTCTCTTCTTGCAACCTTGATGAATGATGAGAATGGGAAATGCGAGGGGTATTTCCTAGGGTAGTTTGTGAGTATTAGATGTCTTTCCAAAGAACCTCACTGAATTACCACATCACCGAGAGGTCGAGTTTTCTATAGACCTAGTGTCGAGTACGACTGTAACAACGCCCGCGGGGGACCTCGCTACAGTTCGGACTCGATTTTTGTTGCGGTTCTAAATCTGAACCAAAGAGTCCAAATCCGGCAAATCGTTTTGAAGAAAAAAACAGATTTTTTGAAAGAAGTGCCAAACATGGACTGCTTTGCCAGATAACAGAGTCGCCACCTAAATATTTTTTTAAAATGGGAAATTTAGGAAACCCTGACTCGGTGCCAAAAGGCCACGTGTCCGTCATCACCAAAGTTGGCTCGGGAACTTGGGTACGATTGGGGAAGGTCACATCGTGAGCACCCCCGCTCGCCCGGTCAAAGACCGGCCTCTACTAACCATGATATCTGTTTTTGAAAACTTTGTGAGTTCTTATTCCGATTATTAGCCTAGGATTACTATGTGATGCTTGCAGCAAACAAGTATAGACTGGGCCGTCTGAATTGGAACAAAACATTTCATGTTTGTTTGTTTGAAAATTGTGTGATGGTGCTACCCCCAGGTAGGCTAAAATGCGGATTTGCCACCCTCGGGTGGGCTTAGAAAACATGATGTTGCCACTATCTAGTGGGCTTAAAACAACAGTCAATGCATTGTCCCAATTCAAATAACTCAACCTTCACCCAGGCATTCAAGGCAGATATATCACATAAGCACATAGCCTCATGGTAAGCATGCTATCATGGCAACACTCACACGCATGCAAGGATGCTAAAGCATAAAAACTCACCGAGTACTCCAAGCCAAAACAGGAACCGATTAGAAATCATGCATGGATCCTAAGTATATAGAATGCCTAATGCAACACATGCAAAATGCAACTATAGCAGGCTCGGCTATTCTAAACATGGCATATGAAATGCTACAGCTAACATGTATTCAACTTGGAATTGAAATACAAATGCAGTTTGTATGATGCGCCGAGCCCGGTGCATGCAAAACAGATGAATGATGCAAACATGCTGTCATACTGTATGCTAATTGAAATATGCCCTATATCTAACCATCATAAGCAGATAAATAAAAGGGAGAAAGACGTGGGGTTGGAAGACATACATCACACTCACACACACTTATTACATTTGTGCCCTCGCGCAGAGGGTCCGAATAAATAATACAGACCCAATGAAAGAATAATACAGTCCAAATATAATACAGTCCGAAATATACAGATTTCTAATTAATTAACAAATTAATTACAAAAAAGTAAAAACTGGCATGCAAGCCAGGGACTGCCTTGCTTCTGATACAATGTATGCTGGACTGTGTTGCGCAGAAATCCACTGAGATGCCCGATTTAGCCTCTGTTTGCAATATTCTCGAAATGCGCGCCGGACTCCGAAAAGTGGTTGAGTTTGGATTTTGCTGCAACAGAGAGCAGGAAGGGCATAGCAATGTATTTCACAAATATATGCATGCCTCGATTCTCGTGCCACCAATCACGCATATCGATGCATGATGGCCGAGGAACCGAATTGCACAATTCAATGTAGGATGAATGCAAATGAATGCTACAGCAAAAACCTAACTCCATCATGAGTGATCCGGAGTGTCGGTGACTTGGGAATTGAGACCCGTTCCGTCACTCGGAGTACGAAACGTGCCTCGTTTCCCGTACCCGGGCTAACTCTTATCCCGAATACGATGCAATATGCATGATATGCATGGAATGCAGCTAATATACAGTCTAGCATGCTCAATGCTATGAAAATGAGATGTCTCGAAATGCGTGCACACGGGCACGCAAATCGAGAAAATACATGAATGCAATCTAAGATACAACCTGGTATGCACTATGCTATAAAAATGAGATGAAAATGAGATGCCTCGAAAAGCGTGCACGCGGGCACGCAAACCGAGGCGATGATGTGAAATGCAAATCGGA
The DNA here is from genome assembly GCA_030407325.1 of Camellia japonica. NCBI lineage: Eukaryota > Viridiplantae > Streptophyta > Magnoliopsida > Ericales > Theaceae > Camellia > Camellia japonica. The sequence continues at coordinate 9,166 of JAPPVO010003407.1, read as the reverse complement.
TAAAATAGAGGGCCTCGAAATACGTGCCCACGGGCACGCAAACCGAGGCAGAGGCATACGCAATGCCAAGCGGATAAAACAGAGTGTCTCGAAATGCGTGCACACGGGCACGCAAACCGAGGCGGAGGCATACGCAATGCCAATCGGATAAAACAGAATGTCTCGAAATGCGTGCACACGGGCACGCAAACCGAAGCGGAGGCATACGCGATGCCAATCGGATAAAACAGAGTGCCTCGAAATGCGTACACACGGGCACGCGAACCGAGGCGGAGATGTGAAGTGCAAATCGGATAAAACCGAAGTGCCTCGAAATGCGTGCACACGGGCACGCAAACCGAGGCGATGATATGAAAATGCAAATCGGATAAAACCGAAGTGCCTCAAAATGCGTGCACACGGGCACGCAAACCGAGGCGATGATGAAATGAGAAAATCGGATACAACCGGGGTGCCTTGAAATGCGCGCCCACAGGCACGCAAACCGAGGCAATGACAGAGAAGCATGAAAATGCAAATTGGGCTTACGCCAACATGAGATAGCCTCAGCCACACTCACATAGGCTGCCGTGAGATGAAAATGAAGTGCCTCGAAATGCGCGCACACGGGCACGCAAGCCGAGGCAGTGACATACAGGCATGAAATGGCAAGAAAATGTAGATTGGGCTTACGCCAACATGAGAGGGTCTCAACCGCACTCACATAGGCTGCCGGTGACGAAAACGGAGCGCCTCGAAGTGCGCGCCCACGGGCGCGCAAACCGAGGCAATGCAATAAGGCATGGAATGACATGGGAAATGATATGCAAGCATGCAAACCAAATTTCAGCCCCCTAAATAAAGGGGAAGACAGCTCCGGAATGAGATGAAATGACAAACGATGCATGCAATCATCCCGAAATGCGATTTTAAGTACCCGAAATGGCCTACGGCCATGCTAAACATGCAAAATTGGCACTTGACAGCAAAAACAGTAGCAAGGCAGTCCCAAATATGGCATTTTTCAGTACAAAACAAGGCCCAATTATGATCACAAGTATGGCAACAATAGCTTGCAAAAATACGGAAAAAGAGAGGAATTACAAAGCAAGTGGTATCTACAATGCTTAAACCCAAAAACTCAGTTCTACAAAATTAAAGAGGGACTAAAAATATGCATTTTTACAGAAGATGACAACCTCAAAATCAGTGTGTGGATATGCTCAAAATGGCATGCAAAAATGAGCCAATAAGGGGGTACAACATGAGGTACCATAGGCAAGCATCAAACAACTTAAGACCCTTAATAAAAGATGAAGAATAGACAATTCCAAGACACTTTCTAAGCCTGATTAAGACTCAAATCAGTGGCTAAGCAAGCCTAAACAAACATGCAATTTTACGGTAAAGTTGAAGGATTACAAAGCAAGTACCAAAAACAGTCATCAAATGGACTAAGACCCTTAACAAAGAATGAATAATGGACCAAAATAAGGCACTCTATAGGCCTGATGAAGGCTGAAATATGAAGCATGGTGAGCTTAAAAATGCATGCAAAAAAGGAGTGGAACAAGAATTCAAAGCAAGTGATATGTAGAGCAAGAAAACCAAGTTGAGCCCTTCTTCAATGTTGAAGAGGGGCTCAAAATAAGCACAATCACAGTATGTTTCATGCTCCAACTCAGATCACAAATAGGTCAAAACAATCATGCAATTTTACGGTAAAATGGAAGCATTTCAAAGGAAGTACATGATAGAGTCGCCAAACATGATGGAGCCCTTCTTCAATGTTGAAGAGGGGCTCAATATAAGCCCACTAACAGTATATAGCATACTCGAAATCAGATCACTCAAAGGCTAAACAAAGCATGCAATTTAATGGCATAAAGAGTGGTATTGAAGCAAGTGTATGAAGGAGATGCCAAATGAGGTTGAGCCCTTCTACAATGTTGTAGAGGGGCTCAAAATAAGCACAAAATCAGTAGGGGTCGGAGCCCAAAACAGAAAGCAAATAGGACTAAGAAAAGACTCAAAAAAATGCAAGAAAAATGGATTTAGGAACTTACCCTTGAAGACAAGTCTTTTGCCTCTTCTTGCCTTGATGAAAGTTGTTTCTAAGCCTCTGAAGATCACTCTCTTGCTGCTGGAATGGAGTTGATGGAAGTGGTGCTTGGAGTTGATGAAGGATTGGCCTAGGAAGCTTGAAGTTTTTCAAGGTTTTGGCTATGGAGAAGGAGGCTATGGAGGAGGGGCTCTCTTAGACAAAGATTGTAACCCTAGCAAAGGGGCTGTCCAGCCCTTTAAATAGATCAACAAAAGATGTAAAAGGGGAGGGAATTGCATCCAAGCATTCCCTCCCAAAATATCCCCCGGATGGGGGAGATATTTTGGAAAGCAGCTGGACAGCTGGAATGAGCTGGAAAGTAGAAAGCTGGCCGGCCAGGTGTTTTTCTTGAAGGTGGCCGGCCAGCCACCCCCCATGGCCGGCCAGCCACCCCAAAAAATGAAGTTGAAAATTTCTGGCCGACCACCACTTTTTGGTGTCCTCTCATGTGTGTAGAATAAGGCCCCAAGGTCGGAATCTGGCAACTCTGAAGCAGGAGTCACAACATAGAGCTTGAAGGAGAGGCCCAAAAATGAACTCAACAATTGCTGGCCGACCACCAACTTTTTGTGTCCTCCAAGATGTGTAGAACAAGGTCCCAAGGTCGGAAATTGGCAACACTGAAGCAGGAGCCACAACATAGAGCTTGAAGGAGAGGCCCAAAAATGAACTTCCAATTTTCTGGCCGACCATGCTTGTTTAGGGTCCTCCCATGTCCCTGATCACAGATATGTAGCTTTGGTTGGAAGAAAATACCCCCAGGGTGTTCAACATTGGCCCGGAAGTGAGCAAAACGGGCTCCGGAGGAGCGAAACTGGTTATCTGGGATAATTGCTGACCTCCCACCCCCCAGTGATCTTCCTGGTATTGAAACAGAGATACCTGCCAAAATTGAACAAAAACTAATGAGAAATGAACGCTCGGGGCCAAAACCGAGCCATTCGGGATCCCGAAAATGGGCTGCGGGTGCCGGAAGTGGTGTTCGGCAGCGAAGTGGGTATCTGCAACTCCAGTGTCCCTCGGAATGACAAAACAGAGGTTCCTGCCAAAAATCAGAGAAAACCGATACAAAATGAATGCTCGGGGCCAAAACCGCACGGTTCGGGGTCCCGAAAACCGGCTATGAGCACCAAAAGTAGCATACGGCCACGAAGTGGGCATCGGGGGCCCCAGTGTGCTCTGTTATGATGAAACAGAGGTACATGCCAAGAACCGGAGAAACCTGATGCGAAATGAAGCTCGGGCCCAAATCACGCAGTTCGGGGTCCCGAAAACCGGCTGTAGGCACCGAAAGTGGCATACGGCCACGAAGTGGGCATCGGGGGCCCCAGTGTTCCTCAAAATGATAAAACAGAGATACTAGCCAAGAACCGGAGAAATCGGAGATGGTTGGGCGGTCCCGAGCCGAGGCACACGGCCTGACGGCCCCGAAAACCGGGAACCGGGCTCCGAAATGGGCAAAATGACCTACGGCCACCGGGATATAGTCTACAGGACCACTCCCTTCCCTCAGGAAAGAAAACAGAGAAAACCGAGTCTGGTTCGCAAACCGAGACAAGGCACAGAAGAGGATTCGGAAGTTCGGAGGCGGGGCGCACGGCCGCGACTCTGAGACTTCTGAATGAGCACAGTATGCAACATCACCGAGCGCTCAATCGGTGACGTCTGAGCCTTAAGGTCGGTCAAAAATGGGGTGTCTACAACGACACCCATTTCTATGTCACCCTATAGATTCACTTCGACAGAGTTGCTTGTTTTGAAGGAGCAATTGCAAGAATTGTTAGATAAAGGTTTTATACGCCCTAGTACCTCACCCTGGGGAGCACCGGCTTTTTTTGCCAAGAAGAATGATGGTTTATTGCGGCTATGCATCAACTATTGTAAGCTAAATAAGGTCACAATTAAGAATAAGTATCTATTGCCTACAATAGATGATCTTTTCGACCAACTTATGGGTTCTCAATGTTTCTCAAAGATAGATCTAAGATCGGGTTATCATCAGTTGCGTGTGAAAGAGGAGGATATTCCGAAAATGGCCTTTTATACTCGATACAGCCACTATGAATTTCTCGTGATGCCGTTTGGCATAACCAATGCTCCTACCACCTTTATGGACTTGATGAATTGTGTTTTCTTAGAATATCTCGACAAGTTTGTGGATGTTTTTGTGGATGACATTCTTATATCTTCACCCTCTGAGAAGGAACATGAGGTGCATCTTCATATTGTGTTGCAGCTACTTAGAGAGCACAGATTGTATGCTAAGTATGAAAAATGTGAGTACTGGCTCTTTAAGGTGAAATTCTTGGGTCACGTCGTTTCTATGAATGGGGTTACGGTAGATTCCTCGAAGATCGAGGTAGTGCAAAATTGGTAGCAACCCAAGAACGCATTTGAGATCCGTAGTTTCTTGGGTCTTATCGGCTACTATAGGCGGTTTGTGAAATACTTCTCCACGTTAGCTACTCCATTGACTAGGCTAACGAGAAAGGGAGTAAAGTTTGTTTGGAATGAATCATGTAAGAAATCCTTTCTTGAGTTGAAGATGAGATTGACCACCACACCAATTTTAGTCATTCCAGAAAAAGGATTGGATTACACTGTGTACTGTGATGCCTCTAGAGAAGGTTTGGGATGTGTTTTGATGCAGGAGGGTAAAGTAGTGGCGTATGATTCACGCCAATTGAAAACCCACGAAAGGAATTACCCAACTCATGACTTGGAGTTAGCCGCGATCATTTTTGCTTTAAAACTGTGGAGACATTACTTGTATGGGGAGAAATTTGAGGTGTTATCAAATCATAAAAGTCTTAAGTACCTATTCTCACAACAGGATTTGAATTTACGTCAAAGAATGTGGATGTAATTTTTAGAAGATTACGATTTTGAATTACACTACCATCCCAAAAAAGCCAATGCGGTGGCCGATGCTTTTAGTAGAACATCTGTGACTACCATTGCTACCCTTGCAACTAGGGAATGGGAAATGTTAGGTGATTTGAGTGAATTTGATTTGCACCTTAGTGAATCTCCTGAGCATGCCACCATGTTTTCCACCCTTGCACAAACGACACTTGTTACTCGAGTTATAGAGGCACAAAAAGGTAACTTAGAAGTTGAAGCAATCAAGGAGAAAGTTGCACAAGGGAAGGAAGAAAAGGGTTTTAGGGTAGATTCCGATTCTAACGTCTAGTATCCAGACCGTCTCTTTGTACCTGAGTCATGTAAAGACGAAGTACTTCGGGAAATTTCACCACTCTCGTCTTGCAGTACATCTAGGGGGCACAAAAATGTACCATGACCTTAGCCGACAATTTTGGTAGAGGGGTATGAAGCTGGATGTGGCTACATCTGTTTCTAAGTGTTTAACTTGTCAACAAGTCAAGGCAAAATATTAACGATTACCAGAGTTATTGCAACCCTTGCCTATTACGGAATGGAAATGGGAACATATCACTATGGACTTTGTTTCGGGCCTCCCTAGAACACAAAAGGGTAATGACGCAGTTTGGGTAGTGGTGGATCAACTAACTAAGTCGGCTCATTTTTTCGCTATGTTCATGGGTGACTCAGTTGATTACATGGTGAAACTTTACGTTAAAGTAATTTTCCGACTTCATGGAGTTCCAATGAGTATCGTCTTGGATTGAGGCCCTCGTTTTACTGCACAGTTGTGGCAAACCCTACAAACTGTTATGGGCACACAGTTAACTTTTAGCACCGCTTACCATCCACAAACCAATGGACAGTCCGAGCACATTATTCAAATCTTAGAAGACATGTTGAGAGCTTCTGTGCTAGATTTTAAAGGTTCTTGGGAGAGACACCAACCTTTAGCAGAGTTCGCCTACAATAATAGCTTCCAAGCTAGCATTGGGATGACACCTTTTGAAGCCCTGTATGGGCGACCATGTAGGTCACTGGTGTGTTGGACCAAGGTGGGGGATTCACCTATGCTTGGATCAGAATTGGTTTGTGAGACCATTGAGAAAGTAGCTCTTATTCAAAAACGGTTAGTTACGGCATAGAGTCAACAAACGAGCTATGCAAACCAGACAAGAAGACCCTTATCTTTTGATGTGGGGGATCATGTTATTTTGAAGATATCGCCTAGAAAGTGTTTAATGAGATTTGGACGATGCGAAAAATTGTCACCTAGGTTCATTGTCCCCTTTGATATTATAAAATGGGTGAGAGGGGTAGTTTATCGCCTTACATTGCCATCACAATTATCTGGAGTGCACGCTGTGTTTCATATCTTCATGCTCCGCAAGTATGAACATGATCCTTCCCATGTTTTGGATTGGAAAAATTTAAAGGTGGATGAGAATGCTTCCTATGAAGAGAGACCGACGAAAATCTTAGACACCTGAGAACAAGTTTTGAGACGCAAAGTCATTCTTTTAGTTAAAGTGTTATGGCATCACCACAGGGTGGAAGAGGCCACTTGGGAATGAGAAGCTAAAGTTCGTGAGAAATATCCCGATTTATTTAATGATATGTAAACTTGCTTCTTTGTTATTCTTAAAATCACCGTATGGGAGGTTGTACAAGGAAGTAAATGAAAGAAATCTAAATTCCTATGTTATTGTTGAAATGAGCTTTGATTTTGTTTTGGTTTGAGAAGTGGTGATGATTGAGGCTATGGTTATTGCGATATTCATCTTTCTTGGGAATTGTTAGTCGTTTTGGTAGGTACTATGAAATTTCAGAAACAAAATTCTTAAAGGGGGTAGGCTATAACAACTGATTTTGGGTGACCACTCGAGCGATCATTTGGTTCGCTCGAGCGAGCGAAGATTTGTACTCTAATATCTCGTGGGTTTGCAGGTGAGACAACTCGAGCGAAAGAAAGGTCGCTCGAGCGTAAAATACGAGCTTCCAATATTTTCACTATAACTCTACAAAATTTCTGAGACCTTGCGTTTACCGCTCAAATGGTGGAAAGTTCGCTTAAGCGATCTGGTTGGGACAGCAGATAGTTATATTGCAACCCAAACAATTTTCTAATTCATTTCTCTCACACGCCTTCTCTCTCTAATAGCCCTCTTTCCAAAACCCTAGCTAGAAAACCTTAGATTTCATCAAGAAAGAGCAAGAATCGATCTTTGAGCTTTCATTAAAGTTATCCTCATCAAGAGCTACGTTTTGAACTAATTAGATCCTGTTGAAAGTTTATCGCATGGACCTTCATCTCCCTTCTTGCAATCTTGAGGTAGGAATACCTTTACCTTGTATATTTATACTTTGGTTTAATGTGTGTGAATCATAGTGTGGATGGACCTATTGCAATGGATGATGTACATAAATATTATTATATATAGTATATGGGTTTTGTGTTGATGAAGTGATTGTGTGAAATTGATGATGGGTTGTGTAATCAATTATGAAATAGTGAGCAAATACACATGAATTAAGGAAGATAAATACTTGGAAAGGAAAGCCCCAAATTTCATATGTAACCCTAAAGGTTGTTCTTGATTTTGACTTAATGGAAAGTGATAAGTAAAGTTGGAGAATCCTTGTGATTACTTGTGTTATGCTGAAAATGTTAATGTTTTGGAATGTGTTTGATGTCCACTTGTCCAGTCGTGTGAGGACGACAATGTGTGTGAATGTGTTTGAAGTGCCCACTTGCCCAGTTTGCGTGAGGGTGATGAATGTAGGGATGTGTGTGGTGTTCACTAGCCAGTTCGTGTGAGGATGACGAAAATGGAAGGTTTGAGGTGTCCACTGGCCATCCGTGCGAGGACAGAAAAATGTGTAGATTGGATGTTGAATTGTGTGTTGTGTAATAGCTTTTAAACCAAGGAAAATTCATGGGCATTGATAAAGTTCATACATATTTAAATCAAATTTTTATATACTTGGTTAAAGTTATTTTCTACCGGGCAACTGCTCATTCCTATCTACTAACATTTCAGGAAATAAAGAGCCTCAAAACTGTCAATAAAGAAGGAGAAAATGACTACGTTTTTTCAAAAATCTAATTTTTTTTGTGAACTTGAAATTGTAATGTAACTGTGGAATTCATTTTCTAATTTTATTTTGGGTTTCGTATTTTTGTATTAAATGTCTCAATGTAATTGGTAAACTCAAAGCACAATGTAATAGTGTAACGCCTCGAAATAAATGCAATATACCATCCAAAACGATAAGTAAATAATAGTATGAATCAGAGTATAATGTTCTTCTATTACATGAGATTCGATTATGCAAAAAGGTGACACATGCGATATACATTCATAAATAGTACATCCTGAATTACAGCATGTTACAAGCAAGTAATAATGTAATAAAAGCTAAACAAATAATCATATGCCCTAGAGACTTACATTTTTCCAAGTCAAGGCTTCAATACAAGTAAAGCCCTAGGCTTGTACAAATGTTAAATACAAAAATAACAAAACTGAGCCTTCAGCACCCAATCCTCGCAAGCTAAGTCCTTGGGAGGCATACACCAGCACCTGAAAATGATTTCCCAATAGGGTGAGCCAAAACCCAGTAGAAATAATCTAACACAATATTTGAATTTTAACAAAGATATAAGTGTGATATGCACTACCATGTCCGTGATAAAATCATTTATAACTCTTTTTGCAAAATCATACTATGTTCGAGCTTATATTTGATCTATTTTACCTCAATTCAATGAATCACTTTCATTTTATTCAAACAACCAAACTGAGGATACAACTCAGAGAGTCTCTAACCAATATAACCATCATTACATACTATATTTGCTATTTATAGATATTTTGTCTGCGGGAATCGGCACCTATGTATACTGGTGGTTTCCAGGACTTTCATCCTGGATACTCCAGCCAACTTAATTCAATGAAGTGCATCCCCTTTCTTCTCCCAAACATGGAGTATATCCCTTTCTCCTCTAAACATCGTACATTTGTAATGTATTAAAAATGTGTCAATGTTCAACGCAATTGGATAGAAAAACTAGTTTCAATTCACCTAATTCTCATTACAATTTCTACAACAATCATGGCTATCCTCCATCAATAAAAAATAGATATTTCTAAACAGATAACAATCTCCAAGACAATAACTTATCCAAATTTCAAAGTG
>JAPPVO010003406.1:0-35949 GCA_030407325.1 Camellia japonica | reverse complement strand
CTCTTTTGCTTTTGCTTTGCAGTCCGGAACCATTATAGCTTCAGATAGGTCCTGGTTCTACTGTTCTCATATGACCTGGGTTGAACCCTGCGGTTTTATGAAAGAACAAATTCTGTTTTGCACAAATGTGGAGAACGGCACGGCACTCGGAGCACAAAACGATTTTATTTTTTGAAATTGAGAGATGAGTTTTCGACCAGGTATTAAGCCTACGACTGCACACAGCGCACTACGACTCAACAACAGAAAACAAAAGGTAAACAACCTAGACACATCGAGTAACACTCGAAACGACTCAAAACAAGAATCGAGATAAAACAAAAAGACACGACACTCAGACATGCACAGGGAGCCTGTTTCCTTGGGTAGTGTTTCCCACCCTTTCTCATTTGTGGTTTTCACATCACTCGGCCCTCAAGCTCTGTTTTTCTGAAAAAGCCCTTTTCTCACTTTTTTTCTCTCATCGCACATCTCTCTATTCTTCAATCTCTCATTTTTCATCCCTCCCCTGGGTGGTTGATAGATAAACAGCAAGTTGTGGGCTCGTGCCCCTAGCATTCTGCTAGATTCTTCTTCTTCTGCACGCAGCTAGTGAGTTTCTCCCACAGAGGGGCTGTGCTACAACTGGGTGTGTAGCAAATCTGTAGCTGACATCGATTGATGATGCTCTGCTTGGAGTTCGGACGTGATCAGATCTGTCCAGATGAGGGAGTGGAATCTCTAGTCTCATTCTAGTTCGTGCTTCGCACTTGGCTTGATACCTCATTGCTCGGAGGATGTGAGAGCTTTCAGCCTTTTGTTGTGCCCTTCAGTTGTGCCTTTTCTGGCAGGTAGAGTGCCCTTCTTGGCAAGTATTTTGACAAAGGGGAAAAGACAGAACTCCTGACTCGACTACGCCCCTAGTTCATCATTTTGACCCTTTTTTTTTTTTTTGCTTTCTACTAAAACAATTTTGACCCACATGAGAGTTAGATTAACATGCTTGTTCAATTTTTGATTTGAAATCATGCAAGTCAGGCTATGAGCACTGAAAATTTTCCTTTTTGGGTCCAAGAAATGGTCCAGTTTTTGGAAAAGATGGAATAATTTTCGAGAGAAAATTAGTCAACCTCAGTAAAAATTCTCAAAAAACTATTTTTGCAAACGGCCACTTGCTCAACGAGCATGAAACCTACTCCTGAGATGCACAACCTCGGATCCAAAGGAAAACTGCCCTGTGCTTGAAGAGAGCTGCACGGCAACGGAAAGTTGCCCCTTGTTTGAACGGCACCGCGGCGCATTGAATGGCAACGGAAAGTTGCCCCTTGTTTGGATGGCACGCAGCACGTTGAATGGCAACGGAAAGCTACCCCTGTTTGAATGGCACCGCAGCGCGTTGAATGGCAACGGAAAGTTGCCCCTTGTTTGAATGGCACCGCAGCGCATTGTAGTCAGTCCTCAGAGTGCTGAACGCAACCAAACTCTCGGATACAGTGAAGACAAAAATGACTAGAACCATTGCATGGACACAATCAAATTTGAAGTGTTTTACAGCTGGACTTCAGAATGAAGTTGCCTACGTATCCCAAAGATGGGAATCAAGCCTTACGTAGTTCGGGGTTAAGGTACACTCGGGTATTTAACCTCTCCTTTTATGCTCTAACTTTTGCCAAGGCGCCCGTTGCAGGTTTTCAACCTTGCGAGCTTTGTTCTTCTTTCTTCATTTCTTTTCTTCTCTTTTTTTCTTTTTTTCTCTTTCTTCTTTTTTTCTTTTTTTTTCTTTTTTTTCTTTTTTTTCTTTTTTTCTTTTCTTTTTTTTTTTTTTCTTTTCGCTTTTTGTATATATCTTTTCTTGCTCTAACTTTTGCCTGGGTCGCCCTTTCTAGGTTTTCGGCCCAGCGAGCCTCTCAAAGGGTAAAAGTGTAACAAGTCCATGCCAAATGGTTTTAGGATCTCGAAGCCATCCGTATCCAAGAGAGTGGCTGTTGTTTTGCAAGATGATTCATCTTCGGCTCTTCGAGCACATCTGACATCTTTGCCCCTAGTTCAAAGGGTACTTCTGTTCTAGCTTTGCAAGCTTCTTCTGATCTTCTGATCTTGTTGATCCGACTTTCCTGGCCTCTTGTTCGAGGGCTGCTTCAAATCTGGCCACACAGGCCTCACGTCGTAGTTGACCGTTGAACCTTCTGAATTCAAGTTCAAGGTTTGGAAGCAAAGGGGTTGAGTCTCGAGGCTGAGAGCGATCCTAGGCTGCAGAATCTCAAGAGCGATTCTACACAGGTCTTCGCAGGACCGCGCAAAACATTTTGTTTTGAAAATTTTAAGAAAGCGACAATCACTCGCGCTGAAGATAGTGTGAAACCAATCTGGATCAAGCCAGGGTCCTTCTCAGTACTCACGCTAACAAGCATGATTCATTCATTAAGGGATTAGCACGCCTCTCTTTTTCTCAGTTTGATTAAATTTTTGCAAATCCCGAGGAATTTCTTCCCCTTCGTTTTTCACCTCAGTGTTCAAAAAGTTTTGAAAAACTTAGGTCATTACAATGAATTCAAGGCACAAGAGAGCAGGTGGAATGCACTGCCATTTCATTCAAATCTCGGCACAGCTAGCACACGGCAGAAGCAAATGCGAGAGCGTGAAAATCACTGTTGTTTCATTCAAAATCTGTTGGCATAACTGGTTCCCTGGCAGAAACAGACTCAAATCAAAACGACAAGACAAACGCGAAACAAAATGGTGACGCCCGAAGTAATATCCCCGGAATCACCCGACTCTAACAAAACAGGACTGACTCGATACAATAAGACAGACCCAACTGACTCAGTATGAAAAGACTGACTCTGTACAAAAAAAGGACTGACTCAATACAACACAACAAGACTGACTCAATACCCAAGTCAAAAAGCACGAAAACCAGCATTCACAAATGCTCAAAACAGTGCGTGCCATACGCCACATCTGGAGTAAACTGAGTGCCGCCCGCAGGTGGTTCATCCCTTGATCACATCACATTATCCCCCACAAGTTCACTGATCAAGTGCTGATAGACTTTGTAGGACCCGGTGCGGGGATGACTCTGTTGTCAATCAGATCTTGTATTTCGTGGCGAAGACGAAAGCACATGTCAGTGTCATGGCCAGCTCGCTGATGGAAGACACAGTAGTCGGCTGGGTTGTGTGAGAGAGGAAGGTTCTTTGGTAGTGGCTGCGGCTCCAGGGGCTTCAGATGCCCTTTCTTGATCAAAACCCCCAGAGCTTTGGATAAGGGCATGTATAGTGGAGTAAACACCCTTTGGCCCTGAGGTGGGTTTTTGGCTATTTGCGAGCTAGCTCCGGACGCACCGGTGAATGAGGTGGCTGTTTTTTGTGTGGTGGTGGTAACCATGTATAGACACCCCATTTTGACCAGCCCTAAGACTTGGGCGCTTTCTGTTGATTACCCGATGATGATAATTAGAATGTGTTTCTCACAGAATCCTCAACAAGAAAAATGGAATTTGAGCTTTAATCCCAACCTTTACACATTTTTTTGGCCAAATTATTTTAGACCTTAAAACCCTCTTTTCAAAATAATTTGTTTTTTTGTTGTTTCTACGATGTTCTGAGACTCCCATTTCGATTAAAATATTACACTTTTCAGTAAACTGAGTAAGGACAGAGTGGAAATAAATAGGAAGAGAGGTGAACTCTTTGAAAAAAATATTTAAAAACATCTTCTTTATAGGTTTGGATTTGAAGGAAATAGGAGGGGATGAAAGAAAACTAGTTTAGGAAAATAATGAGCATCAAATCTTAAGAGGGAAATGAACAGTCTTCATAAATTCGCATATCTCTTTGTATACTTGGAATTTAATTGTGAGGCCACACCATTGGAAAGTAGACTTCTGGGGTTCCAATTTAGACCCAAGAACCACCTAAAACCAAGTCTATATGGAGGAGATATGCCCATTTGAAGTTGGGTTTAAGAGCAGATTTTGTTGACCTGGGCCCGGAGGAAATGAACAGTCTTCACTAAATTCGGCATATCTCTTGTATACTTGGAATTTAATTGTGAGGCTACCACCATTGGAAAGTAGACTTCTGGGGCTTCAATTTAGACCCAAGAACCACCTAAAACCAAGTCCTTATAAGGGAGATATGCCCATTTGAAGTTGGGTTTAAAAGCAGATTTTGTTGACCTGGGCCCGAGAGAAATGAACAGCCTTCACTAAAATAGGCATATCTCTTTGTACACTTGAATTTAAATATGAGGCCACCACCATTGGAAAGTAGACTTCTGGGGCTTCAATTTGGACCCAAGAAACGCCTAAAACCAAGTCCATATGGAGGAGATATGCCCATTTGAAGTTGGACTTAAAAGCAGATTTTGTTGACTCGGCCCAAAACAGCAGCAGCCCCGTTTTTCTTGGTTTTAGTTCGGTTGGGACACCCCATTGAGCCATTTTTTGATCCATTCAAGTGCACCCACTCATCCTCCAACACCCCACTCATCATCTACACATCCTACCATCTCCACTCATCATCCACTTTCATAATTACACTCCACCATCTACTTTCATGATCACACCCATCATCCCCACACCATCCACTTTCATAATTACATCCACCATCCCCACTCACCATCTAATTTCATAATCACATCCCACCATCTCAAGTCATAATCCATTTTCCTAAAGCAACCACACCATCACCATTATCATTCACCTCCATTATACATGTCTCCCATTAACTCCACTTTGTCTTCCACCATTGCCTACTTGCATTGGCTATATAATGAGAGCTCTAGTCTTGAATTGAGGGAGGATTTTTGAAGAAGAGAAGGGTAGGGAGAGAATGCTAAAATTGTGTTAGAATTTGAGAGAAAAGAAGTCTTAAAAACAAGAGAGTTGTTTTGCCAAACTAGTGAAGTTACATAGCCTCTTACATCTCATCTTCCCTTGTCAAAAATCACTCAAAGCCTTAACCAAAGAGAGAGTATTTTTCAAGAATAGAGTGATCATACACTTGTTCAAAACCGATTTTAAGCTCAAATTCCAAGCTTTTGAATTGAGGATTAAGATCATAATTCACAACCTTGAGGGTGATCAAGAGGAAGTTTGAAAATCAAGAAGTTCAATCCTTCTTTACAAGGTGAATTTTCAATACTTTCATTTTTCTTTCATGTTTTATCTTATATTTATTTTTTATGTTGTTTCATATTATGTTCTATCTTATATTTATTTTCTTATTTTAGTTTAGTTTCATATTACTTTTGTTGTAATCTTGCATATTCTATGCCATATTTATTTTCTTGTTTTAGTTTTGTAGTAGTTGTATTTTTTTTTTTTTTGTGTTCTTATTTTAATTTCACAATCTTGCATGTTCTATTTTATATTTGTTTTCTTGTTTTAGTTTCATAGTAGTTGTGTAGTAATCTTGCATTTCCTAGGTTAAAGTTATCCTCTTATATTAGTTTCATATTAGTTTTGTTTTAATCTTACATATTCTACCTTATATTTGTTTTCTTAATTTAGGTTCAGGTTAGTTTTGTTATAATTTTGCACTTTCTATTTTTGTTTCCTTGTTGTAAGCTAACCGGTAGTGGTTAGTTGAGCCACTTACATATTTCTTGTTTGTTCCTTTTCTTGGTTTCGCACAGGTTTTGCTCGGCCTAGTTGGCCGACCGGCATATTTGGCCGGTCGGTTAGCTTCCTTCTGACAAGATGGCATAACCTCCCAATGTTGATCAATTTCCGCCAACAATTCCAAGGAACATGAAGCTTTTCTTTCATTTATTTTTATTTTGAGTGTTTTGCGAGGTTTTTTTATTTTGTTGTAATATTCTCCTCATCCCTCTGTAATTTGGTTTGTAATTATTCTTTCAAGTGTTGTAATAATTCCCCATCCCGTTTCTTTTCTATCCCATTCTTTTACTTGCTTTCTTTATTTATACATAAACATCATATTTATTTTTCATCATATTCATGTTTGCATCCAGTTTCATGCATCTTGATTCGGCTAAGTTTGCATTTGTGGATTTAATCAATTCCTATGTGATTATGTGCGCTACCTCATGTTCTTGAGATGATTCACATGTCATATCTTAGAAGCCGAATCTTTAGTTGCATCTCATGAGTGAATTGCATTAGGATTTTGTATATAAGATCATGCATATTTTACTAACTTTGTTTTGTAGTTGTTCGAAGGACGTCGGTCAATCTGTGAGTTTTTATGCTTTAGCATCCCATTTGTGTGTGTTTTTCTTACTATGTGTTAGTATTCTACCATGAGGCTACTTGCTTACTTGATATAACTGTATGAATGCCTGTGGATGAAGGCTTGTTGTTTGAATTGGAATAATTTAATAAATGTACGTTTTAAGCCCACTTTGCAGTGGTAAATTCACAAACTTTAAGCCCACTTTGTCAAGTGGCAAATTCAAACCCTTTTCGAAAACCAAACATGAAGTTGAATTGTTCCAATTTGAGCAAACTAGTCTATACTTGTATGCTTCACATAGTAAATTTTAGGATTTACTAAACTAATCAGAACATAAACATATAAAGAAAATGAAAATCATATCATGGTTTAGTAGAGGCCGATCTTTTGATCGGGTGAGGGGGTGCTCATTATTGACCTTCCTCTCTCATACCTAAGGTTCCGAGCCAAGCATCCTTGGTTACGACGAACAGTGGCCTTGGCACCGAGTCATGGGTTTCCTAATTTCCCAAATATTAGGTGGCGACTCTGAGTTCTGATGACGCAGTCCATTTTTGACAAAATTGCAATAAAATAGATTTTCAATAAAAGTTGTCAAATTTGGACTCTCATCTATGTTTCACATTGCACTCGTGAAACTTGAGATCAAAGAGATCTCGGGAGTCCGAACTGTTTAACGCGCGCGGGTACCCCCCGGGCATGTTACAGTTTCTGGCGACCGCTGGGATTTATGAAACCTTGACTCGAACTCCATGAATGACTTTTATTTTCAATTATATGTTTATTGCATTGCATGCATTGGTGCACTTAAAGTCCCTGTGTTGCCAGATGCTGGTGGGAGCACAGGTACACCTTTTGTGACACTACACCTATCTTTACGATACTTTAGAGGCCTTGTGTTGTAACCTTTTGAGATTGTCAAAAGGGTAGCTTTGCTATGTAGCCCTGCTATCTAGCTTTGCTATCTAAGGTTCTCAGACTCCGAAGAGAGGCTATTTGACTCTTCTGATTTCCTGGGATCTTTATTGGTTATGACCCAAAGGACTCTTTGGTAACGTCACCTTGACTTCAACCCTTAGAGTAGAGCTAACCTTGTACATATAGTGAGCTATAGTACCTTTCAAAATTAGGAGGGATGCTCTCCATTTCTAGGATGTATGATACCACTTGTCTGAATAGTGAAACCCTAGATCATTTCAAGCTAGGACAGGATAACCTACCCTCTTTAGGGGTGTTTGTTCTCTTTCTGCTTTATGTGCCATGTATTGGATCTATACCAGGGTTCTCAAATTCGAATGAGTGGTTCAGGTTGTTCAGTTTAGCACCATTACTTCAAAAACAAAAAAAAATAACAAAAACATAAAATCAAAAAAAAAAAAAAAAAAATTCGACCATCTCTGTGATTGGGGAGTGACTACCCGTTGATTGCACGAGCTTTATTTTGAGTGTTGTGGCTGGCCCACACTTTGACTGGCAATTTGAAAATGGTTTTATTTTGAGTTCTGAATTGAGTATTGAGTCTAAGTTTGATTCCACCAAGTTTGTAGAGTTAGAGTCAGGCTCGAGTCAGCCTAATGAGTCAGAGTCTGTTAATTTCGAGAGTGCTAACCTAGACATTTCTGTCTTGTCTAGGTCTTCTTTATCATTTTCTTTTGAGTCTGTGTCATTGCTGAGTCATAGTCTTTTTTCAATAAACAGAAAAACAAAAAAAACAATGCCATAGAGTCTGCCTACTTTTCTGTGCCTTTAAATCATTGCATTGACCAAAGTTTTTCAAAACTTTTTCCAAAACTCTGATAAAAACGAAGAGGAAGAATTTCCTCGGGATTTTCAAATTTTGATCAACTGAGAGGAAGAGAGGTGTGCTAAGCCTGTGATGAATAAAATCATTTTTGTTAATGTGAGTACTGAGAAGGATCCTGCCTTGGTCCAAATTGGTTCTATCTTATCTTCGTAAAAGTACGAGTGATTAGTCACTTTGTGAAAAGATTTCAAAAACTGTTTTTGCGTGGTCCTACGAAGACATGCCTGGAATTAGTTATACAGCATAGGATCCTCTTGACTCGTGGTCCGACCTTCTTAGCTCCTTAGCTTTCAAACCTTGATTCGAAGTATTTCATGATCAATCAAAAAAGTGTAAAGTTTTGCGTAGCCAAATTGGAAATAGCCCTTGAACTAGGGGCCATGATGTGATTCAAATGGAGGCAGCCCTTCAACTAGGGGCAATAAGGTCGAATATGATTTAGATTGGAAATAGCCCTTGAACTAGGGGCAATGATGTGATCCAAATTGGAAACAGACCTTGAACTCAGGGCAGAGAATGTGATTTCAATTTGAAACAGCCCTTGAACTAGGGGCAAAAGTGTGAGGCTTGCATAGCTGAAATGGAGGCAGCCCTTGAACTAGGGGCAATAAAGTATCACCCTTGAGAGGCTCGCTGGGCCGAAAACCCGGAAGGGCGACCCATGCAAAAGTTAGAGCACAAAAAAAATAAAAAATAAAAAATTTTTAAAAAATAAAAAAAGAAGGGAAAATAAAAAGAAAAATGAAAAGCTCGCAAGGTTGAAAACCCGAAAGGGCGGCTTTGGCAAAAGTTAGAGCGTAAAAGGAGAGTGTCAATACCCGAGTGAACCTTAGCCAAAACTATGTAGGGCCTGTGATTCAGATTGGAAGCAACCTTTGAACTAGGGGCAAGAAGGTCAAATGTGAGTTAGATTTGAAGGAGCCCTTGAACTAGGGGCAAAAGGTTGGATGTGATCAAAGAGTTAAAACTGAATCGTCTCCCAATGAAGACCGCCTAGAAAGGAAAAACCCAGAATTTGAGAGAATGAATTTTATTATTGAAGGACAGTCGAGTTCCTATCCACTACACTAGGGGCAACACTAGGGGCAAATTCATACCCAATTCAACCTAGTCCCTGCATCATCATATCTACCGGTCAAGTGTAGCAGTTGTTCTTATAGTTGGCTTAGAGATTCCCTAATCAACATGGACAAGTTAAGATGAAAGTAACCCTTGAGAGGCTCGCTGGGTTGAAAACCCGGAAGGGTGACCCAGGCAAAAGTTAGAGCAGAAAAACAAAAAAATAGAAACTCAAAAAAAATGAAAAATAAAAAATAAAATAAAAAAAGAAGAAAAAAAATATATATAGAAAAATGAAAAAATGAAAAGCTCGCAAGGTTGAAAATCTGAAAGGGCGGCTTTGGCAAAAGTTAGAGCACAAAAGGAGAGTGTCAATACCCGAGTGACCCTCAGCCCGAACTACGATGGCCTGATTCCTATCTTTGGGATACGTAGGTAGCTTCATCTTGAAGTTCGGCCTTAATAATTTTTCAACTCATTCATTTCGTCCATGTTTGATTGGTGTATCTTTAGTCGACTCGGTTGTCCTATCCGTGTTTGATTGGTGTATCTTCATTTTACTCAGTTCAGTTGGTTCGATTCAACTTGGTTCGGTTGGCTCGGTTCGGTTATCCCCTTTGATTATCTGGTTTGGGACTATGCACCCCAATGGTTGATTCCATGTTAGTTGAGTAGTGGCCATTTGCAAAAATCGATTTTGATTAATTTGAATGAAGCTGACTAATTTTTCTCGAAAATTGTTCCATTTTTGCAAAACTTGGACCATTCTTTGGATTTGAAAAGGGAAAATTTTCAGTGCTCACAGCTTAGCTTACGTGATTTCAAAACAGAAAATGGAATAAGTATGCTAATCTAACTCTCATATTGATCAAAACATGTGATTAAGGCCGAAATGTGCATCATTAAGGCCGTTAATTAGAATCTCTTAACTTCTCTTGCTGGTCAAACCGTATAATTTATGTGTGTTGAATGTCAAGCAGGTTGTACATCATCGGAGCATAAAATGGGCAAAAAGAGCAAATTTGGACAGAGTTGACTTTTTCTGGAAAAGTCAAACTGATGTTTTAAACTTGTTTGGAAATAAGTAGAAGTATAAAAAGAAAAGAGAGAGGCTTTTCTAGGGGTCTGAAGTTGTTTTAACCTAAGGAGGGAGGCTAGGGTTTGGAAAGGAGAAGGAAAGCAAAAGCTTCAAGATGTCTTCCATGGTGGCTTCTTCTCCATCTTCCTCTTTCCACTCCTCCATGAGTGGCTAGTCATCTTTTCTAGGGTTTTGAAGAAACCCTAGCCATGTAATAGGTTTTTTTTCTTCTTGATTTTATATTATGTAAAGGTTTGAACCATTGTATGGTGTTTTAGAAATCTTTATATATAATTTTCATTATTCTTTTGAATATTTAACTTTCTGTGATTGTTAAATGTTATCCATACAATTGTTTTCTTTCCTTCACATTCAAAGTATGGGACGAACCATGCTACGAGGAACGAGTCGTATCACTACCCTAGTTTAGAGTGAACGATTCGTATTACTTGAGATGGATCGTGCTCGTACATTGAATGTGATAATCTTCTTGTTAAATGCTTCGAACTTGTAGTTGCGAAACATTAATCCGTTCAAACCACAGCATAATTGATTTCAATTAGAAACCCTAATTATGTGGTTAGTGGTGAATTCTCTACCCTAGGATTTTTCCCCAATTCAGTAAACCTAGATTTCAATTATTCTTGATAATTCAATTCTTAGTTTAATTAATTTATTATTAAATTAGGTTATAATCATTCAATCTTTTTATCAAAATTAATTTAGGAATTTATCAATTAAATTAGTTTAATTTCACAATAGTCCCTGTGGATCGATACCTGGACTTGCCATTATTCTGATTGAATTTGGTATAGTTTAGTGATTATATTTTGGTGTGTTCAACGACCCATCAACATGTTTACAAAAAAATCAAGAGACAAAAAAAAGGGTCAAGGCAATGAACTAGGGGCATAGTCGAGTTAGAGATTCTGTCTTCTCCACCACTAGTCAACTCCAGTGTATATGAGTGTGTATTCGTACCAGTCAGTGTATTTATACCAGTCAGTGTATATCAGTGTGTCTTCATACCAGTCAGTGTATTTATACCAGTCAGGGTATTCATACCAGTCAGTGTATGTCAGTGTATATCCATACCAGTCAGTGTATTTATACCAGTTAGGGTATTCATACCAATCAGTGTATATAAGTGTGTTCCTTTCATACCAGTCAGTATATTTATACTAGTCGGTATATTTATACCAGTCAGTGTATATAAGTATGTTTGGATTATTTTGGCTTCGTTTTTCTTACGTTGAGTCAGTTTTATTTTTATTCAGGTCAGTATGGATCAATGTCCAATTCAGAGTTCAAATTTCAATCAATCTCAAATTCGATCAAACAAAAGTATTTTCAAAAGTGATATGCCAGTCACACCATTGAGATACAAAACTGAAACTTTTTATACAGTCAGGGGAGGACATCCCCGATTACAGAGACTCCAAAAAAACAAAAAAAACAAAAAAAAAAAAAAAAAAAAAAAAAAAAAAACAGAAATACAAAAAACAAGCCCAGAAAAATAAAAAAAAATACAAAGTCCAAAAAAAAAAAAAAAAAAACAAAAAAAAAAAAAGGGTCTTGTTCTTCTTCTTCTTCGCCGGTGCCGGCCACATGCGGACTTCATTTACTCGGCTCATTTGTCGCCGAACTCTTTCTCTTTTTGTCGTCAACCTTCGAAGGCCCTTCTCCAGTACTTCCACCAAGAACTACCACAGTGTTTCCGCCGACAGGGTCGGCTCCCCGCCGACCATCAAAGGCGATGTACGAAGATGCCCCAAATCGGGCCATAGAAGTGGAGTGCCTTTTGAGCTCCTTGTTTTCAGCCTTCAGCTCCTTGTTTTCAGCCTTCAGGGCACAAATCTCTACCCGTGCATCTCTGTACATGCACTGGAGTAGAGACAGTTGGGCGTTGACCTGGTATACCTCACACGCCTTGTTTTGCAGACGGTGAGACAGGTTAGTCACCGCCGCCACTGTCTCCATGCAGGACCTCAACGTGTAGTGGTTGGCCTCGATATCATTTTGAGTAGCCATCACTTGCTCAACTGATAGTGTGGGAAGACTAGGTTGAGTAAGAGTAGGGGCACTTGACCCAGAAGAGCTCGATGGATTATTAAGATCCGGAAAGAGAGAGAAGGGGCGAGATGAAGCCATGAGGAAATAAGGGAATCACAGAAGAATGGCAGAACGTAGATGAGGAAAATAAGAAGAAGGAAGAAGACGGAAAAATGATGAAGAAGAAGATGGAAGAGCAAGAAGAAGGCGGAGGAAGCTGGAAGAGTAATGGAGAAGGAGAAGAAGAAGAGAATGGTTTAGAAGAAGAAGACGGATACTGAAGAGAAGAAGAAGACGAGAGAGAAAAGACAAAGAGGGGGAGAGGGTCGAGGTGAGCGTCGATCGAGGGGGCTGCTTTTGTCGGCCATCGACACAAAAGCTGGGCCTCGTGTCAAACGCGTGTATCAAAAGAAGAGAGAGACGCGGGAGAGTTGTGTATGCATATATGTATATATATTGTATAGCTATGTAATATAGGTATTGTTTTGTACATTTGTGTCACAAGTGTGGCTTGGGTTCAGTGGTTTGGCCTAATGGTTGAAGGCTGAAAGGCTGAGCCCGACGTCAGGGGTTCGAACCCCACATCGAGTGTTTCTTTTGGTTTGTTTTGGTTTTATGTATATATATGTCTTGTATAGTATATATATATATATATTTGTTTGCATATCTTGTCATAGTCATAAGAGTGAAGTGGCTCAGTGGTTGAGTACTCAGAGGCCAAGCTTGAGGTCAGGGGTTCGACACCCCGTATCTATGCATTTTGTGATTTTCTTTTTGCATGTTTTGCGTGCGTGTGCTGACGTCAGCAAACAGAATATGCCTTCTCAGTAACGGCATCTTCCCACTGATGGTTGCAAACGGAATATTCTCCATCTGTGTATATATCCGTGTATGTTTGTTTATAGGTCCGTATATGTCTGTGTCGTATATACCTGTATATATACTGTATATATCTGTGTATATATCTGTATATATCTGTCTGTATGTTGTCTGTATATGTATATATGTATACCGTATTTATATAACTGTGTGTATTTTTGTCTGTATAATGAACATATGTATACCGTATATCCATGTCTGTGTATATTGTCGTATTTGTATGTATTTTGTCTATACATGGTATATGTATACGGTATTTGGTTCGAACATACAATTCCTTCTTTCATTCTGTGCATCTATCGCACAATAATCTCACTTCGTTCACCTACCACACAAATTTCAATTTTAATTCCATCACACTATCTTGTGCAAATTCAAATTCAAATACAAATCCAAATTCAATCGTGCTATCTTGCGCATTGCACTATCTTGTGCACTCCCCGGTCTAGGAGACCTTAAATCCTACTGGTGTCTAGGAGACCTAAAATCCTACTGGTGTCTAGGAGACCTAAAATCCTACTGGGGTCTAGGAGACCTAAAATCCTACTGGTGTCTAGGAGACCTAAAATCCTACTGGGGTCTAGGAGACCTAAAATCCTACTGGTGTCTAGGAGACCTAAAATCCTACTGGTGTCTAGGAGACCTAAAATCCTATTGGTCTAGGAGACCTTAAATCCTACTGGTGTCTAGGAGACCTTAAATCCTACTGGTGTCTAGGAGACCTAAAATCCTACTGGTGTCTAGGAGACCTTAAATCCTACTGGTGTCTAGGAGACCTAAAATCCTACTGGTGTCTAGGAGACCTAAAATCCTATTGGTCTAGGAGACCTTAAATCCTACTGGTGTCTAGGAGACCTAAAATCCTACTGGTGTCTAGGAGACCTTAAATCCTACTGGTGTCTAGGAGACCTAAAATCCTACTGGTGTCTAGGAGACCTTAAATCCTACGGTGTCTAGGAGACCTTAAATCCTACTGGTCTAGGAGACCTTAAATCCTACTGGTGTCTAGGAGACCTTAAATCCTACTGGTGTCTAGGAGACCTAAAATCCTACTGGTCTAGGAGACCTTAAATCCTACTGGTGTCTAGGAGACCTAAAATCCTATTGATGTCTAGGAGACCTTAAATCCTATTGGTGTCTAGGAGACCTTAAATCCTATTGGTGTCTAAGAGACCTAAAATCCTATTGGTGTCTAGGAGACCTTAAATCCTACAGTGTCTAGAACCCCTTTCACTTGTGCGGTATGCACATGTGTATGCGATGCAACCCCCTTTCACTTGTGCGGTATGCACATATGTATGCGATGCAACCCTCTTTCAGTTGTGCGGTATGCACATCTGTATGCGATGCAACCCTCTTTCAGTTGTGCGGTATGCACATCTGTATGCGATGCAACCCCCTTTCATTTGTGCGGTAGGCACATCTGTATGCGATGCAACCCCCCTTTTCATTTGTGCGGTATGCACATTTGTATGCGATGCAACCCCTTTTTGTGGTCTAGGAGACCTTAAATCCTATAAAGGTGCAATTCCTTTGGTGTTTGTCGTGCCCGAACAACTTTAGGTGGTCTGGTATAGTCACCTGCCTGTGATTACAATGAGTTCCTAGGAGACCAACTGCGACGGTGGAAACTAGAGTTCGAATGGCCGAGACCTAGAACGCAAAAGGTTCAGGATTTCCGAGACTAAAGTCTGGTTTAAATACCCAGAGGCGCATCCAGGGGTGCATTCTCGGCTTGAAATCTGTATGGCAGCCCCATAGGTTGAGGTAGCTTGTATGCGCCTCAACTCTGGAAACTGAACCAACCTAGTCTGTCACCCCGTTGGAGAATAGGGAAAGTTGTAAATATGATCAGAAAAGCGGCATCCGTGGCCACCCAAATCGGTTAAAAACAGCAGGTGCGCCTGTCTGTTCACACCACCCAATTGGTTAATAATAGCAGGTGCGCCTGTCTGTTTACACCACCCCTTCTCCTCTCGCGTGAGACACGTTAGGTTGTTGATTCACTCAGTTAAAAACATCAGGTGCGTCTGTTGTTTACACCATATTTCCTCATTTTGCGTGAGACGTGTTAGGATGTTGATTTCTCTTGGTTGAGGTCTTGCCTCTCTTGCATAAATCATGAATTTTCAAACAACCGGCTTCGCGAAGCGTGTAAGTCCAATTTTCAAACTGCATTTTGAGCATGTCACTTGCATTCTGCCCCTGAACTACGCTGGTTTGATTCCTTGCAAAGGGATACGTAGGCAACCTTCGGGTTCAATGCATTGCATCTTGTTTGATTGCCCAAGTCTTATGGCCTTGTCAAAAGGGTCGTCTTCGGGCTTTGACATTCACTCACGTCATTTCATGACTTCGAGCTCTGTCAAAGAGGGGCAACTGTAGACACCCCATTTTGACCAGTCCTAAGACTTGGGCGCTTTCTGTTGATTACCCGATGATGATAATTAGAATGTGTTTCTCACAGAATCCTCAACAAGAAAAATGGAATTTGAGCTTTAATCCCAACCTTTACACATTTTTTTGGCCAAATTATTTTAGACCTTAAAACCCTCTTTTCAAAATAATTTGTTTTTTTGTTGTTTCTACGATGTTCTGAGACTCCCATTTCGATTAAAATATTACACTTTTCAGTAAACTGAGTAAGGACAGAGTGGAAATAAATAGAAGAGAGGTGAACTCTTTGAAAAAAAATATTTAAAAACATCTTCTTTATAGGTTTGGATTTAAAGGAAATAGGAGGGGAGGAAAGAAAACTAGTTTAGGAAAATAATGAGCATCAAATCTTAAGAGGGAAATGAACAGTCTTCACTAAATTCGGCATATCTCTTTGTATACTTGGAATTTAATTGTGAGGCCACCACCATTGGAAAGTAGACTTCTGGGGCTTCAATTTAGACCCAAGAACCACCTAAAACCAAGTCCATATGGAGGAGATATGCCCATTTGAAGTTGGGTTTAAGAGCAGATTTTGTTGACCTGGGCCCGGGGGAAATGAACAGTCTTCACTAAATTCGGCATATCTCTTTGTATACTTGGAATTTAATTGTGAGGCTACCACCATTGGAAAGTAGACTTCTGGGGCTTCAATTTAGACCCAAGAACCACCTAAAACCAAGTCCTTATAAGGGAGATATGCCCATTTGAAGTTGGGTTTAAAAGCAGATTTTGTTGACCTGGGCCCGAGAGAAATGAACAGCCTTCACTAAAATAGGCATATCTCTTTGTACACTTGGAATTTAAATATGAGGCCACCACCATTGGAAAGTAGACTTCTGGGGCTTCAATTTGGACCCAAGAACCGCCTAAAACCAAGTCCATATGGAGGAGATATGCCCATTTGAAGTTGGACTTAAAAGCAGATTTTGTTGACTCGGCCCAAAACAGCAGCAGCCCCGTTTTTCTTGGTTTTAGTTCGGTTGGGACACCCCATTGAGCCATTTTTTGATCCATTCAAGTGCACCCACTCATCCTCCAACATCCCCACTCATCATCTACACATCCCACCATCTCCACTCATCATCCACTTTCATAATTACACTCCACCATCTACTTTCATGATCACATGCCATCATCCCCACTCACCATCCACTTCCATAATTACATCCCACCATCCCCACTCACCATCTACTTTCATAATCACATCCCACCATCTCAAGTCATAATCCATTTTCCTAAAGCAACCACACCATCACCATTCATCATTCACCTCCATTATACATGTCCCCCATTAACTCCACTTTGTCTTCCACCATTGCCTACTTGCATTGGCTATATAATGAGAGCTCTAGTCTTAAATTGAGGGAGGATTTTTGAAGAAGAGAAGGGTAGGGAGAGAATGCTAAAATTGTGTTAGAATTTGAGAGAAAAGAAGTCTTAAAAACAAGAGAGTTGTTTTGCCAAACTAGTGAAGTTACATAGCCTCTTACATCTCATCTTCCCTTATCAAAAATCACTCAAAGCCTTAACCAAAGAGAGAGTATTTTTTCCAAGAATAGAGTGATCATACACTTGTTCAAAACCGTCATTTTAAGCTCAAATTCCAAGCTTTTGAATTGAGGATTAAGATCATAATTCACAACCTTGAGGGTGATCAAGAGGAAGTTTGAAAATCAAGAAGTTCAATCCTTCTTTACAAGGTGAATTTTCAATACTTTCATTTTTCTTTCATGTTTTATCTTATATTTATTTTTTTATGTTTGTTTCATATTATGTTCTATCTTATATTTATTTTCTTATTTTAGTTTAGTTTCATATTACTTTTGTTGTAATCTTGCATATTCTATCCCATATTTATTTTCTTGTTTTAGTTTTGTAGTAGTTGTATTTTTTTTTTTTTTGTGTTCTTATTTTAATTTCACAATCTTGCATGTTCTATTTTATATTTGTTTTCTTGTTTTAGTTTCATAGTAGTTGTGTAGTAATCTTGCATTTCCTAGGTTAAAGTTATCTTCTTATATTAGTTTCATATTAGTTTTGTTTTAATCTTACATATTCTACCTTATATTTGTTTTCTTAATTTAGGTTCAGGTTAGTTTTGTTATAATTTTGCACTTTCTATTTTTGTTTCCTTGTTGTAAGCTAACCGGTAGTGGTTAGTTGAGCCACCTATATATTTCTTGTTTGTTCCTTTTCTTGGTTTCGCACAGGTTTTGCTCGGCCTAGTTGGCCGACCGGCATATTTGGCCGGTCGGTTAGCTTCCTTCTGACAAGATGGCATAACCTCCCAATGTTGATCAATTTCCGCCAACAATTCCAAGGAACATGAAGCTTTTTCTTTCATTTATTTTTATTTTGAGTGTTTTGCGAGGTTTTTTTTATTTTGTTGTAATATTCTCCTCATCCCTCTGTAATTTGGTTTGTAATTATTCTTTCAAGTGTTGTAATAATTCCCCATCCCCGTTTCTTTCTATCCCATTCTTTTACTTGCTTTCTTTATTTATACATAAACATCATATTTATTTTTCATCATATTCATGTTTTGCATCCATGTTTCATGCATCTTGATTCGGCTAAGTTTGCATTTGTGGATTTAATCAATTCCTATGTGATTATGTGCGCTACCTCATGTTCTTGAGATGATTCACATGTCATATCTTAGAAGCCGAATCTTTAGTTGCATCTCATGAGTGAATTGCATTAGGATTTTGTATATAAGATCATGCATATTTTACTAACTTTGTTTTGTAGTTGTTCGAAGGACGTCGGTCAATCTGTGAGTTTTTATGCTTTAGCATCCCATTTGTGTGTGTTTTTCTTACTATGTGTTAGTATTCTACCATGAGGCTACTTGCTTACTTGATATAACTGTATGAATGCCTGTGGATGAAGGCTTGTTGTTTGAATTGGAATAATTCAATAAATGTACGTTTTAAGCCCACTTTGCAGTGGCAAATTCACAAACTTTAAGCCCACTTTGTCAAGTGACAAATTCAAACCCTTTTCGAAAACCAAACATGAAGTTGAATTGTTCCAATTTGAGCAAACTAGTCTATACTTGTATGCTTCACATAGTAAATTTTAGGATTTACTAAAATAATCAGAACATAAACATATAAAGAAAATGAAAATCATATCATGGTTTAGTAGAGGCCGATCTTTTGATCGGGTGAGTGGGGGTGCTCATTATTGAGCTTCCCCTCTCATACCTAAGGTTCCGAGCCAAGCATCCTTGGTTACGACGAACAGTGGCCTTGGCACCGAGTCATGGGTTTCCTAATTTCCCAAAATATTAGGTGGCGACTCTGAGTTCTGATGACGCAGTCCATTTTTGACAAAATTGCAATAAAATATATTTTCAATAAAAGTTGTCAAATCTGGACTCTCATCTATGTTTCACATTGCACTAGTGAAACTTGAGATCAAAGAGATCTCGGGAGTCCGAACTGTTTAACGCGCGCGGGTACCCCCCGGGCATGTTACACCATGCCCACGTCTGAAACTCTGGCATTTTCAGCACTGCTTACGCCTGTATTTGCGTTGCGGTTGAAGGTCCTCCTGGGTTGCTCCCTGTCACTGTCAATCAAGCCCTGTTTCATAGCATCCTCAATTTGTACCCCCATCTCATGCAAATCAGAAAAGGTAGGGAAGGGGATCACGATCATTTTCTGCATTAGTTTGGGCTGGAGGTTGCGCACAACCATCCGTATCTGATCCTTATCCGTTGGTCTAATAGTCATCATTGAGGCCTTGGCCCTCCAGCGGGCCACGAATTCTGAGAAGCTCTCCTTAGGCTCCTGCCTCATCGTCTCAAGATCACGGGTCATAATCTCAATTTGGGTATTGTATGAATATTGTGCGACGAAGGCCTCGGCCATCTCCTCCCAGCTTCGTTTCACTGAATCCTCCAATTTGGCATACCAGATGGCCGCAATACCCGACAAGGTCCTGCCAAAAAGGGAGAGCTTCTGTAATCTTGTCAAGCCCATCGGGCGCAAAACATCTGAAAACAAACTCAGGTGGACCATGGGATCTCCTGACCCGTCAAAACGGTCGATGTGAGGCATCTTGAACCTGTCCGGCAGTGTCACAGCTGCGTCGGTGTACCCGTCCTCAATGTCCGGGATGGACTTTACCCCCTGGGATTTCTTGAACAACTTTTCAAGCTTGCTCAACTTCAACGCTGTAGGATCGACCTCGAACTCGAAAGGAGAGTCCGGTAGATTGGTAGGTGCTTTAGACAGCTGGGGTAAGATTGGGGGCGGAGCCGGCCCTGTTGGAATGTCCGTATCTGCCTAGATATTTGGTGTCTCTCCGGGTGTTGGAGCTCCTGGTGGGAGAGGAGCTTGATGCGAAGCAGATGCTCCATTCTGCTGTTGCAATCTGGTGATTAGCTCTGTCTGTTGGGCCATGACCGCAGCCTGCTGTTTGGCAAATTCAGCTTGGCGGATAGCATCTTGCTGCATGAGTTTCATACTTTCTTACATCTGGCGCATCATTGCCTCCACCCCTGACGTATTCTGTTGATCCATCTAACTGACTGGTATCTATCCCTGCAGTAGAAACTGGGACCTCAGCCTGACTGTTCACTGGTGGGGTGGATAAGGGCCCCTGATCTGGTAACTGCTGAACTGGTGATTTGTGCCTGACTGGCCCTTTTACCCTGCCACTGATTGCCCTTGAACTGAACCTCGAGGGATATCGGAGCCTTCTGAAGCTATGGTTCCAAGACTACCCTAGCAAAAGAGAAAACAGACAGCATCTCAGCTTGATTCCATCTGAACAGATACGAGCATAGTTGAATGAGCGTGCCCTCTACTGAATTCTGCCTAAATCTCTGTCCTGCAAACTGATACCTTTAGGTAAACTGAATCCCAAAATACTGAACCGGTGCCCGCAGGCCTGATGCCCAAACTCGCGAACTGATACATGCATTCCTGTAGAGACGCACTCTAAAGCACATAACAAGCAAGTGAGAGCCAAAGCACCCCTATGTTGGGGTAGGGTTTCCCTGTCCTATTTTGTTAGGAGCTAGGGTTTCACTACGCACGCAGCGGTTTCAAACAACCTATATCGGGTAAGCAACCTGTCCTAGCTTGGAATGGTCACTATGGATCCGAATATGCACTAGGTCGAATGGTCAAAAAGGGTGCCCCGGTAAAACCGGGGTTTGTGTTCCCATACTGGCAGAGCCCACAACCGGTCAGCCTTATGGTCATGCCTTCACAAGACAAGCCTCCGGCAAACCGTTCAGGAATAGCAGATGGCAAACACGGTGTCCTAGGCGCACCAATGCAAATGTAATGCAAAGAAACACACAAGTGTAGTCAAAACCAGATATCATGAGTTCGAGTCAAGTTCTCTAAATCCCCAGCAGAGTCGCCAAAAACTGTAGATGTCCCCGAATGCCCCGGGAGGGTTAAGTCCCGTTCCGTTCATATTGGGGTCACTACAGTTCAAGGACTCAAATGTCACGGTTCTTAATCTTGAACCAAAGAGTCCAAATCCGGCAAATCGATTTTGAAAACAGATTTTTTTGAAAAGAAGTGCCAAACATGGACTGCTTTGCCAGATACAGAGTCGCCACCTAAATATTTTATTTTTGGGAAATTTAGGAAACCCTGACTCGGTGCCAAAGGCCACGTGTCCGTCATCACCAAAGTTGCCTCGGCTCGAGAACTTGGGTACGATTGGGGAAGGTCACTTCGTGAGCACCCCCGCTCGCCCGATCAAAGATCGGCCTCTACTAACCATGATATATAGTTTTGAAAACATTGTGCGTTCTTATTCCGGTTATTAGCCTAGATTTACTATGTGATGCGCACAGCATACAAGTATAGACCGGGTCGTCTAAATTGGAACAAAACATTTCATGTTTATTTGTTTGAAAAATGGTTTGATGGTGCTACCCGCAGGTAGGCTAAGACGTGAATTTGCCACCCTCGGGTGGGCTTAAGAAAACATGATTTTGCCACTATCTAGTGGGCTTTAAAACAAACATTTGATGAATTGTTCCAATCCAAATAACCCAACCTTCACCCACAGGCATCCAAGCAAGTATATCACATAAGCACATAGCCTCATGGTAAGCATGCTATTCATGGCAACACTCACACGCATGCAAGGATGCTAAAGCATAAAACTCACCGAGTACTCCAAGCCAAAACAGAAGCTCATTAGAAATCATGCATGATCCTAGATACACAGAATTGCCTAATGCAACACATGCAAAGATGCAAACTATAGCAGGCTCGGCTATTCTAAACATGGCATGTGGGATGCTACAACTAACACGTATTCAATTTGGAATTGAAATACAAATGCAGTTTGTATGATGCGCCGAGCCCGGTGCGTGCAAAACAGATGAATGATGCAAACATGCTGTCATACTGTATGCTATTTGAAATATGCCCTAATCTAATCATCATAAGCAGGTAAATAAAAGGGAAGAAAGACGTGGGGTTGGAAGACATACATCACACTCACCCACACTTATTACAATTATGCCCTCGCACAGAGGGTACAAATAAATATACAGTCCCGAATAAAAGAATAGTACAGTCCAAATAATACAGTCCAAATAATACAAATTCCTAATTAATTTACAAATTAACTAAGAAAAGAAAAGACTGGCATGCAAGCCGGGGACTGCCTTGATTCTAATCCGGGTGATGAATGATGCATGTTCGGGTTGCCTTTGTGCGGAAATCCATGACGATGCCCCAATTAGCCTCTGTTTGCACCTGTTCTTGAAATGCGTGCGAAGCTCCGAAAAGTTGCTGATTCTTCATTTTGCTGCAACAGAGAGCAGGAAAGGGGCATGGCAATGTATTTTCACAAATGTATGCATGTCTCGATCCTCGTGCCACCAATCACGCATATCGATGCATGATGGCCGAGGAGTCGATTTGCACAATTCAATATGGAATGAATGCACATGAAAACACAACAAAACCTAACTCCATCATGGATGATCCGGAGTGTCGGTGACTAGGGAATTGAGACACGTTCCGTCACTCGGAGTACGGAACGTACCTCGTTTCCCGTGCCCGGGCTAACTCCTATCCCGAACATGATGCAATATGCATGACATGCATGAAATGCAACTAAGATACAATCCTAACATACACAATGTTATGGGATGGCATACACGATGCACGAGATGAGATGGCATACACAATGGCTAATATACAACCTAGCATACACAATGCTATGGAATGAAATGGCATACACAATGCGCTAATATACAACCTAGCATACACAATGCTATGGAATGAAATGGCATACACAATGCATAATGGACTTACACCAACATGAGTGAGCCTCAGCCACACTCACATAGGAGGCCATAAGATGAAAATGAAACAACTTGAGATGCGTGCACGCGTGCACGCAAACCGAGGATCGAACCTACGGCACGGAATGCCACTATAACAAGACATGGCGAAACATGGAATATGGCATACTATAATGCAAAAATCAGAGGTAATAAATGATGCAAAACAGCCCCGAAACCCGGTGAAATGAAACTCGATGCATGGAACGAGTCCCGAAACACGGATTTTGGCGCATGAAATGGCCTATAGCTATACAATGCAAACATAATTTGAACATGAAATGAAAAGACAGAAGCAAGGCAGCCCTGAGAAAATTATTTTTACAGTTTAGATTGAGGCCAAAAAGTGGGCCCAAGTAGGGCTAAATTAGCATACAAAAATGGCTCCGCAAGGGAGGCAATGAAGCAAGTGGTAGATTTAAAGCCCAAACGGAAAAAGACCCTTCTACAATGTTGAAGAGGGGCCTAAAATATGACCACTTATAGTTTATGGAAACCCCCAAAACAAAATACAAATATGCTCAAAATGTCATGCAAGATAGGGCCTGAAAGAGGTTATAACACAAAGTATACAAAGAATGCTTCAAACAGGAAAAGACCCTTAATAAAACATGACAAGGGGGGAAAAATATGGCCACTTTCAGTTCGGACCAAGGTCCAAAAACAGAATCTCAATAGGCTAATAAATCATGCAAAAATGGGGACCAAAGAGGGGTACAATGGCAAGTGATACATGGAGGTTCCAAAAAGTGGTGAGCCCTTCTTAAATATTTAAGAAGGGCTCAAAATAGGCCTATCTACGGTTTACCTCATTCCCCAAAACAGATTACACATAGGCCAAAAATATCATGCAAAAATATGGCATACAAAGGGGTAATGAAGCAAGTACAAAATGGGGGTCCCAAACAGGGTAAGACCCTTAATGAAAGATGAAATAGAGCTCAAAAAAATGCCACTTTCAGTTTTGGTCGGAGCTCAAAACAGCAAGCAAAGAGGGCTAAGAAAACTTGCAAAAATGAGCTAGAAAGAGAGAGAAATCAACTCACCCTTGAAGACCAAGCTTTGGCTGCCTCTTGGACTGAAAAATGGTGCCTCCTAGCCTCTGAGAAGAGCTCCAAGCTGCTGGAAATGGAAGTGGTGGAGTGGTGCTAGGTGGTGGTGTGAAAAAGGGGTTGGACTTGGATGTTTAGAGGGTGAAAATGAGAGAGGGGAAGGAGATACAATGCAAGAGCTCCAAGGGGGATTTTTCTAACCCTTAAACCAGCTGGGGAGGCTGGTTTATATAGGCAAAGAGGGAGAGAAAGGGGGGGAAAAATGGAGGGAAAGGAATTCAAGTTTCCCCCCCAAAATTTGGCCCTCCGGATACAAAATCTGGGGGGTCAAAGAGGTCAGTTTTGAACTAAACAGGGTGCAAGGAGCAAGGCCAGCCAGCTAGTGGAGTTGCAGGTGGTCGGCCGGCCACCCCCCATGGCCGGCCGGCCAGAGGTCAAAAGGGTCAATTGGAAATAATGGCCGGCCACCACAAATTGGTGGCCTCCCATGTGTGCTCAACACAGCTATGTGGTCAAAAATTGGCAACTGTAAACCAGGAGAGAGAACAAGCCATTTTTCAAAGGGGTTCAAAAGGTCCAAGAACAATTACTGGCCGGCCACCAAATATTGGTGGCCTCCCAGATGTGTACATCACAAATATGGGGTTTAGGTTTGAAGAAAATGGCCCAAGGGTGGTCAACATTGGCTTCCGAGTGAGAGAAAACGGGCGACGGAGGGCGATGAAGGAATATAACTGGTTGCTGGAACAATTACTGGCCTCCCACCCTTCTACGACCTTCCTGGTGATGAAACAGAGGTCCCTGCCAAAAATGAACGAAAACCGATGCAAAATGAAGGTTCGGGGGCCGAAACGCGCAGTCTGGAGCCCCGAAAACCGACTGTTAGGCACCGGGAGTGGTATTCGACCACGAAGTTGGTCTCTCGGACCACAGTGCCCCTTGAAAGGGGGGAAATAAGGTGTGCGCCAAAAACCAGAGCAAACGGAGGTGGTTGGGCGGTGCCGAACTGAGGTGCTCGGCCTGACGGCTCCGAAAACCGAGAACCGGGCTCCGAAATGGGCAAAATGGCCTACGACCATGAAATGTAGCCCACGGCCACTGAGAGATGATCTACAAGACCTCTCCCTCCCCTCAAGGAAAAGAAACAGAGAAAACCGAGCCTGGTTCGCAAACCGAGGCAAAGCATAGAAAAGCCCGGAAGTCCGGAGGCAAGGCTCACGGCCGAGACTCTGAGACCTCTGAACGAGCACAATATGCAACATCACCGAGCGCTCAATCGGTGACGTCTGAGTCTTAAGGTTGGTCAAAAATGGGGTGTCTACAATATCGAAAGCCACTTGATCAAATCATATTTCTATCACAATTTATTTTGAAAATTATGCATGCCATGGACAGAAATGTGATATAATGAAATATCTATCGACATTTGATCAACGTGATTTTTTACAAGAATAATGTACTCGACAAGCTCAATAGATCGAACAGTTTGAATTATCAAGATGGATTCGGATCAAAACCCACAACAATTGAACAGCGCTCTCCAATCCGATAACGGACTAGAGAGGAGCTAATTCCATTTAAAATTTCTTCCCGCACAACACAGAGGTCACAAGTGGCTACTGGATTGGTGTTCTTTTGTTTGTATTAGGTTCTTTGTTGTGTTTTGGTTATGTTATGTCAATGTTTATTGTATTACAAATATTTCTGATCTACTTTTCTTTTGAAGGAAAAATATACGGGCAATCATATTATCTAATGCGGAAATGGTTTAGATTGGATGCTTGAATTACAAGCCTCGTTTGAACAATCCCCCGTTAATTGAGAAGCTACTAGAGTTCTCATATTTATCCACACTCCAAATTCCTAGGCTTTCAAGATGGTAGCCTCAAAATAGATTAATAAAGAGAGAACTTATTGTTTTTTATGTGTCTACACAACGTTGAACATGAGCCCTTATATAGGTATATATGGAAAACCATGTGTACCTCATGGTTAGGCCACACCATGTGTATCACATGTCAAGACCATGTGTCTCTTATGGTTTCCAAGACCATGTATCCCTCATGGTTAAGACATGTGTGGATGGACCATGTGTACCATGTGGCCTTCAATGTTAGGTCACACCATGTGTACCACATGGTTTCTAACATTTCTTATTCATCCACACATCCACATCATGTGTTATATGCTCATTTCTCAATCTCTCATTCAATCCACTGCTCATACAGAAAAATGAAGCGTGCAACCTAACAAGAAGGTATAAGGTAGGAGTGCTATATTAAGTCATTGTAAACTATCATAACACATCACTTAAAATATCTCATTTACACCCAAGATTCATTGGATCACACCAAATCAAACATTTTAAAACCCCTCACGAGTCATAACTTATAAACATGTTTGACCTCAACAATATATATGTACTGACGATTATATCGTGATCTCAAATCTGACACAATCACCTAGGCAATGAACTACAATACAAGAATATGATTTCCAACAATCGTCCCTAGCCATTCATGTCAATTCATTCAAATTTGACCGCTTTCCTAGATATGGTCCTCTGAATCGAATTCATTATGACCCTTGGATGACATACCATCAAGTCATCACTTCATGACATAGTTCCAAGTTCAAGGGTATAAAGTAGGCCTATTGTTGGCCTAACAGGGCTCACACAGTGCTAGAGCAGGGATCCATCTAGCCACTCCCTTAAGTGGTCGACGGTAGCATATACAATATAATATGTATGCTATAGCAGAGCTCCCACTAAATTGGGTCTGTCGCTCTCTAACGCAATGTGAATCTTAGTCTAGTCGCTATACAAGTGCCTAACCTGAGTTTCTTAGCATATTCGCTCATCAAGCACTTATCTAATATCTCACATTTGGCTATATTCAGGCTTCATAAAGTTGTGAATAACTTCATATTTGACTTTTTTAAAGTCTCATCTTAGCCAATGCTAAGGCGACATCTTATAATAATAAATCAATTTTGTTCACTTCTGAAGTTACAAAACATTTACCTCACTCGCTCTCTAAGAACCAAGATAATTAATGTCTCATCTCACTCGCTCTACCAACGCTAGGGTGATCGCCAATGTGAGAAGGCCGATCTAAGCCTGGTGACATCATATACAATGTGTGCTAATAGTATCAGCTACGCCATAAAACCACATGAATAAATAATTATGCATAAGATACTCAAAAATACCCAACAAAGTCAATGAGATATCCACAAAAACATCAAATCCTATGAAGTCCTAAACTCCTAACATGAGTTTGGAAAACGTCTCTAGCAGTGGCTTTAGTAAGTAGATCAGCCACCATACTACTAGTAGAGATATGTTGTACAACTACATTTCATCGTGCAATCACATCTCGAATAAAGTGAAATCGAATGTCGATGTGTTTGGTTCTGCAATGATACTTAGGATCCTTAGAATATGCCAAAGCTTCTATTCTGTCAACATAGATCGTAATGGCTTCATCTGCAAAAGTTGTGATCCCAAGGCGCTGAAGGAATCTCCTCAACCAAACAGCCTCTTGTACTACTGCTGAATAAGCAACGTACTCTGACTCCATCGTGGATGAAGCAATGCATGATTATTTCTTACTACACCAAGAAATAGTCGCTCTACTAAGTAGGAACGAATAACCAGTGGTAGACTTACGCTCATCTTTATCAGCAGCCCAGCCTGCGTCACTGTATCCATTTAGTCTCAAATCTCCACCTTGATAGCAAAGAATGAGATCTATTGTCCCGCAAAGATAGCGAAAAATCCTCTTCACTGCTTGCTAGTGAACAAGTCCTGGGTTACTTTGGTAATGACTGACCATTCCCACTTCAAAACATATGTCTAGTTGATACACATCATAGCGTACATCAGACTACCAACTGCACTCGCATAGGAAACTTTTGCCGTTTGTTTCTTTTCCTCATCTGTCTTAGGGCAAGAGTCAATGGTCAGATTACGTCCCTTCTCAATTAGACTGTCAATGGGTTTGGAATAGTGCATATGAAACTGTTCCAATATTCTGTTAATGTAAGTCTCTTGAGACAAATCAAGAAGCCTCTTAGAGCAATCTCTCAAGATCTTAACTCCGAGCACATAATTTGCCTCTCCCATATCCTTCATCTCAAAAATAGAGGACATCCATTCTTGAGTGGTGACAATCATCTCCATGTCATTTCCAGCTAACAAAATGTCATCAACATACAGCGATAGAATAAGGAAACTCTTTCTTGATCATTTGACATACACACAATGGTCTTCCTCCTTCATCTTAAACCCAGTCGAAATGATGGCTTTATGAAATTTAAAGTACCATTATCTAGATGATTGCTTTAAGCCATAAATGGAACGTTTGAGGCGGCATACTTTGTGCTCTTGTCCATTGACTCAAGATTACTGATCCATATAGTCTCTCATCTAGTTCTCCATGAGAAATGTGATTCATTTAATAATCTCATATCTAAGTATTACATAAGAAATGAAGTAAATAAATCCATTTGGAAAAGTTCCAAATTCAAATGCGCGACAATAGCTAGATTAGGCAATAGGGCAAATCTCACCACTGGGGACAATGTCTCATCATAATCTATACCTCTCTTGGGATTAGCCCTTCGCCACGAGACGGGCTTTGTACTTATCGATTGACCCATCAGTTTTGTGCTTAATTTTTAAGACCCACTTGTTACCAATGGTCTTGTGCCCAGGTGGAAGGTCAACCAACTCCCAAACTTGATTCCGAGCCATAGAACTCATTTCATCCTCCATAGTAGCTATCCACTCATTAGTATTAGGTGAAACTAATGCTTCCTCATAGAAAGCAAGCTCATCAAGATCCAATGGAGTACACATGAAAGATTCCCCGTCAATCTCATAACGACGACAAAAAATGGTTCCATGTTCACTTCTACGTAATTGGGATCCTAGTGAGTCATTTTCTAGTGGAACACTCCCACTATGAGGTAAATCACTCCCACTATCTTTGGCGATTTCAAGACAGGTCGCTAGTTCTCAACCCTCACCAAAAGATGGTGTGATTTTCTCAAAATCCTGACAACTCAAATAATGCAAGATCTTTCTTTATTGTACAAATACTAGGAAATTCATTCTCAATGAAATTGACATTACGTGACTCATTTGCAGTCATTCCACCATTAGGGTGTTCACCATACATCACATAACCCTTTGAGCATTTGGAGTATCTATGTCACACCCCCAAAATAATACAATTAACCCATCCATAAGAGAAAAGTGCATAATAGAATGGACGTACAGTCATTCATCAGAGTTTATATTACAAAAGGTATTACATGCATTATACATTCATAAGTGTTCATCCTGAATCTATAGCATGTAACATTAGTTAATAACAAGAAAATAAATGCCCTAAGAGCTTACATCTTTTCAAGATATCACTTGGTTACAACAAAAGAAAGTCCTAAGCTCTATACATATAAAGCCTTCGGCTTGAATAAACATTTAAACACAAAACAACAAAATAGAGCCTCCAGCTCCTAAGTCCTCCCAAGCTACGTCCTTGGAGGTAGCATGTCACCGGTATCTGAAAATGTTTTCCCAAGTAGGGTGAGCCAAAGCCCAGTAGAAACAGTCTAATACAATGTATGAAGTTTAACTAAGGTATAAGCGCCAGACAAATGTTCAATATTCATGACCAACTTACATCCTTCCCATGACCATTTAACACTGGTATTCACATCTAGATCCATTCTCATTTATTCATTTCAAGTTAATTCATTTTATTTCATGTCGCAAGACAAATATACATAATTCTCCAAATGATCCAACTGAGACTGCAACTCAATGGTTTTTTATTAACATAACTATCATACAAACACTTCAACCTTGTCTGCGGGATCGGCACCCATGTATACGCAAGATTTTGGGACTTTTACCCTGGACACTCCGGCCAACTTAATTCTCAATGGAGTCTATCCCCTATCTCCTCCCAAACAATGGAATACATCCCATTTCTTCTTCCAAAACATTATACATATACAATGTATTTAAATTCATCGTCATATACAATGACTATCCATAACACATATTCAATGCCTCAATCATACCGTCATATTCAATGACAAACTTGAATGATTAGTTTCATTTCACCTAATCCTCATGCAATTTCTATAATAATCATAGCTATCCTTCACCGATAGCCCAATACAGATATTTCTAAACAGGTATACAATCTTTGTAACAGATAATTTATCACATTTCCATGAATGAGTGATTTAAACAAATCCAACTACACCATGCATTTACATCTTTTTCCAATTTCACTTTTCTCACATCAATTTCATTATTTATACAAAATAATATTTAAGAAACATTTAGGGTAAATCTCCCTCTTATTCAAGTATTAACCCAAAGGCTAAAATTCACCATTTTAACACAAGATATCCTCATATTCAAAACCCCATAATCATCTATGTAACACAATATAGAAACCCCTCTTTCAATTTGAGACCAAACCCTAAGTTTTCCCAAAAACTCCCAAAATTTCCACCATTTATACATAACCACAAATAATTAGGTTAAAACTTCTACTAAAGTATAGAATATCCCTACCTCAAAGAGAGAAGATGAGCCAAGCAAGAGAGAAACCCCAAAAGTACCGAAACCCAACTCTAATCGGTTTAAAGAGAAGATCTTGAGAAGCTCCACCTCTTTATCAAAGGGAGTAGGGTGGACAGATCAAAGGATCTAGACCAAAATGTAGAAAGAGAGAGTATTTTAGAGAGAGAGGCTCTCAACTTTAGGGTTTTGGTTGAAAAGATATGAAAAAGTGATGTAAAAAGTGCTTTTCGAGATATGATATACGCGTAGTCCGCTCGAGCGGAGGGTTTCACGCTCGAGCGTCAGACACAAAGATCTGTTCCATTCGAGCGCCAGAAGAGGCCCGCTTGAGCGCAAAATACATACCTCTAGAATTTTCCAGACAACAGACCAACCACTCGAGCACAAGAATAGCTGCTCGAGCGCACACCCGCTCGAGCGTAGGGAACGCCACTTAAGCATGAAAAACATTCCTCCAGCACTTTTGCAGAAGTGCAGAGTACTGAGAGTTTGTAACTCCCGCTCGAACGCAAGAAAGCCCGCTCAAGCGGAGGACCAAAATTTACATATCTCGCTTGAGCGCAAGAATAGCTGCTCAAGCAAAAGACCAAAAATATGGGCAACACAAAGTTTGAAAACTAAGTAACCCAGCTATTCCAAATACAACCACAACAATCCAAAGACCAATTTCAAAGGTATACAAGAGAAGAAAGAGATAGCTAACACTATGAAAGTATTAAACCTGAGCCCGAAACATCACAAGAGTCGAGTGCAAACCGGGATCGCTATAATCTAAGAAACACTTATTTATTTGCTCTAGAACCTAACTTCTCATGCTTATGAGAAGTACTATGAACAAAACCCGCACAACCCCAAGGCTGCAAATGCTACAAATCTGATTTTGCGCCTTTTTATAATTCATATGAAGCTCTTGGAATTGACTTTGAAGGCACACGGTTAAGGATGTAGACAGCAGTCAAAAGACATCCCCCCAAAAAGATATAGGGAGGTTGGCTTGCGCCATCATCGAGCTAACCATTTCAAGTAAAGTACGATTTTGTCTCTCTGCTACACCATTTTGTTGCAGAGTCCTTAGAATCGTTAATTGCCTATGTATCCCATTTTCCTCACACAGTCCCTAAAACTGATATGATAAATATTCACACCCTCGATCTGTTCGAAGGATTTTCAATTTCCTATCTGTTTGATTCCCAACCAATGTAACAAAGCGCTTGAAGCAAGCCAATGCCTCAAAGCGATGTGAGATCAAATAGACATAATTGAATCGTAAGTAATCATTAATAAATGTAAGGAAATAAGAAGCGCCATGGCATTCCTTTACATTCATAGGTTCGCAAATATTAGAGTGAACTAACTCTAGAGGATATAAAGCCCTAGAAGCCTTGCCAAAAGGCTTCTTGTAGGTTTTTCCTGCCAAATACGGTTCACACACAAGTAGACTTACATTAGCAAGATACCCCAACATGTCTTCTTTAGCTAGTCAAGTCATTCTATCTTTTCTTATGTAACCAAGTCTACCATGCCAATTAACAGAATTTAATGAGTCATCATCACAAGATACATAAGACTATGAGAAAAAAAAATTCAAATCTAGCGTAAAGAAACCATTGGAAAGAAAACCATATCCATACAAGACTTTATTTACATAGAAATCCAACTGATTGCCATCAAAATGAAAACTAAAAACCAAATCCTAATAAAGCAATAACTGATAAAAGATTACATTGGACACCAGGTGCATAATGCACATCATGGAAGACTAAGTTGTGCCCCAGGCACGTCTTGAGCTAATAAGAATCAACTCCAATGACATCCTCACGAGTTCCATTACCCAAGATAATGTACTGCCTGCCAACAGGTATCTTTCTGTAATCCACAAACCTAACTCTTTCTCTGGTTATGTAGGGGTTGCTCCTGAGTCTTTTTTGCATCAGTGCATTCCTGAGTAAAGTGACCTAGCTTTCCACAGTTATAGCACTTGACTTTGGTTTAATCTTTGTTCCCAAAATGCTTGCCTCAACGGCGCTTCATCACATTACCTTGCTTAGGACCAAGATTACCAGTTGTACCACCATGTCTTCCTTGTTTGTTGCGCTTAGGCCTGAATGCCTTACGCTGTCCATCTTGAATGACAAGGACAGTGTTGTGGTGCGACCCTAGGCGCTCCGCTTCAAGCTCAATGTGGCTAGAAATATAAGCAAAATTCTTGATATTCTTATTGTGTGTAAGCACAATTTTCATTTGCCCACGTGAATCGGAAAAGAACGTATCACAGCTGTAACTTGTTGCTCATCAATAAGAATATTACCAGTAGCCTTCAAATCACGTATCATGGCTGAACATAGCTCTGAGATGCTCAACCATTGAGTGTTTTTGATCTATAACATATTGCTCAAATTTTAAAATTAGAACACGCAACCTAGTTGCAGATGTGGTCCCATAGATAATTTTCAGCTGATTCCATGTATCATGAGCAGTGAGGCTTACCTCAAACTTCCCAATGAGATCATTGTGCATGCTGCTAAGCATAATATAGCACAGCACCGATCTCTCCTGACCCATTTCTTATAGTTTTCCTTGTCATGGCTATGTTGGACAGTGGTACCTTTCTTAGAACAAATCATAAGGGTGGTCAAAGTATCTAGGACTTCTTGTTTATTAAGCAAATATTGAATTTGTTTGTGTCACATATCATAATTGGACCCATTCAATTTCTCTCCTTTGGTGAGGTCAGCAACAACATTCTTAAAGGCCATTTTACTGATGGTATTGCACAGGGTTTGACATTAGCACACATTTTTTATTTTAAATTTTATTCCCCAAAACATAATTGGTATATAATATTTCCACTTACATAGAGAGGTCAAAAATTTTGCTAAGCTTATAATCATCCCCCTCTATATGAGCTAAAATATAGCACCCAATGAATTTTTTGAATAAAATCATATAAGAGGCAAAACCATCTCTTAAATCCACAACATAAAACCATGCATAATATGTGACGCCCCAAATTCTACTCTAAACAATTG
Source organism: Camellia japonica (assembly GCA_030407325.1). Taxonomy (NCBI): domain Eukaryota; kingdom Viridiplantae; phylum Streptophyta; class Magnoliopsida; order Ericales; family Theaceae; genus Camellia; species Camellia japonica. The sequence goes on along the minus strand of JAPPVO010003406.1, from coordinate 2,432 downwards.
AAGTCAAGGTAACGTCACTACAAAGTCCTTTTGGTTAATAACCAAGTAAGATCCTAAGAAGGTCAAAGGAGTCAATATAGTCTCCCCTCTAAGTCCAACCACCTTAGATAGTAGAATTATCTTTTTGACAAATTTTAAGAAGTATTAACATAAGGTCTCATAAGTAACGCAGAGATAAAACATCCCATCAGCTTTTCTTTACTTTAGGTAAAGTAGTGATTGAAAAGGGATAATAAACAAAGTTACAATACTAAAAGGAGTCATCAAATTATACACAATGATTTGGATAAAAAATCTTTGAAAAATCATAACTTTTTCAATATAACTCTGATTAAGGCCGAATTGTACAACATTGAGGCCATTAATTAGGATCTCTTAACTTTGCTTGCTTGTCAAACTATATACTCTATGTGTGTTTAATGTCAATCAGGTTGTACATAGTCAGAGCATAAAAATGGGCAAAAAGATAGAATTTGGAGGAAAAACAGATTTCCGCACGTGCGTTGACTTTTCTGCATGTGCGTTGACTTTTTTTAGAAAAACGTGCCCGATGTTTTCAACCTGTTTGAAAGACAGCAGAAGTATAAATAGGCAAGAAAAAGGTTGGATTAGGGTTCTGAAATTGGTTTTTGCAAGGAAAGAGAGGTTAGGGTTCCAAGAGATGATTTTCTCCAAAGAGCTTGAAGGACACTTCCATGGGGTCTTCTTCCTCATCTTCTTCATCTTCCCACTCGTCCATAAGTGGCTAGTCTTCTTTTCTAGGGTTTTGATGAAACCCTAGCCGTGTAATTAGTTTTTTTTTTTGATTTTCAATTATGTAAAGGTTTGAACAATTGTATGGTGTTTTAGAAGTTTTATATATATATTTTCCATTATTTCTTCAAGTATTCGGCTTTCTGTGATTGTTGAATGTTTTCCATACAAGAGTTTTCTATTCTTTCACATTCAAGGTATGAGACAAACCATACTACGAGGGACAAGTCGTGTCACTACCCTAGTTTAGAGTGAACGATTCGTACTACTTGAGATAGTTCGTGCTCGTACATTGAATGTGATAATTTTCTTGTTAAATGCTTTAAACTTGTAGTTGCAAAGCATTATCCCATTCGAACCATAACATAATTGATTTCAATTGGAAACCCTATTTACGTGACTAGTGGTGGACTCTTTGCCTTAGGTTTTTTTCCCAAATCAGTAAATCCAATTTTACTTATAATTGATAATTTAATTATTTAGTTTAATTTATTTGTTATTAAATTAGGTTATGAACAATCAATCTTTTCATCAAAATTAATTTAGGAATTTAACAATTAAATTAGTTTAATTTCACAATTGTCCCTGTGGATCGATACTTGGACTTGCCATTATTCTAAAAGAATTTGGTGTAATTTTGAGTTTAATTTTGACGTGTTTAACGACCCATCAAATTTTGGTGCCGTTACCAGGGACTTCTGGCGAAATTAATTAATGTAAAGTTATATTCTTATTTTAATTTTTAGTTTAGGATTTTATGCTTTCGTGTTGCTAAGTATGCAAAGCGCTTGAAAGTGGAAACTATCACCGAAGTGCAAGCGGAGCGCAACCGAGCTTAAAAAAAAAAAAAACAGCAGCACCAAAGTGTTTAAACAGAAGCAAACACTCGCAAAAAGAAAGACAAAGCTTAATTAGAGGTTAGAGACAACGTCTACACGTCAAGCACCCGCAAGACAAGTAAAGTGTTTTCGTTAAACCGCTGTGAGTATTTCTCCCTTTGTTATTTTGCTTTCGTAACTGTAATAACCCCGATCCGTAATTAGCTACTAATCCGTAATTAATGATGCTAATGAGAGAATTAAAATAAATTATGGTTTATTATGTAAATTGCATGATATTTGGCCTTCTATCTGTTACTTATAGAAATATCTGTTTGGGATTCCACTTTAATATGTAAATTGAAAGCCTTATCGGCATCCGAAACCGAAATTGACTACGCCGATATGTTATTTGGAATTTTTAGAACCATTTGGCAAATTTTATTAAAAATTGATTCAGAACGATTAATTAGGTTGTATTTGGTTAGCCTAATGTTTCAATTAATGCATTATATCATCATGACTATATATTCAACACATTTAGCTCTTTCCTCTCATTTCTTGAGTGCCAAAACCTGAGAATTCATCTTAGAGAGAGAGAGAGAGTGCAATTCTAGAGAGAGGAAGGTAGAGATCAAGGAGAAATTGAGGGCTTGGACTTGAACTCATCAAGATTGTGCTAGAACATGAGAATTTGAAGACTCTAGGTAAGCTTTTGGCTGTTAATTCAAAGAGTTATGTGTTGTAGAGATGAATTCATGGAGTTGTTAAGATCATTGCATGTAATTTACATATGTTTGTCAAGAAAATGGAGGATTTGGTTATAATTTCACATGCATGTATATATATATATATATATAG
>JAPPVO010003405.1:0-10463 GCA_030407325.1 Camellia japonica | reverse complement strand
CTTAGTTCATGAACTATCGATTAAATTTACTCAGTTCCTAAAGTATATAAATTAAAGTCTATAATTAGTTCTTAAATTATCGATTGAATCTATCAAGTTTCTAAACTATATAATTCAAACTTATTTAGTTCCTGAAAGATGAGTAAGAAAATACTTTAGATAATTACCGTAAGAAAATACTTTAGATAATTACCCCCATCCTTATAAAGGAAATTCACCACAAAGATTGACTTTCAAAGACAGAAAAAAATTTAAAATTTTTTTGAAATAAAATTTTAACTACATAGGGTCGTTACTCATTTATAATAGTTATGGGTTTGTATTTTATTTTTGTAATCCTTTCAGGGACTAAATATATTTGAATTAAATACTTTAGAGACTTAATGAATTCAATCGATAATTTAGAGATTAAATAGATTTTGATTTATATATTTTAAGAACTTAAATAGATTAAATTGATAGTTTAAGAATTAAGTAGACAATTTTGCGATAGTTTAAGAGTAAAAAGTATAATAAACCTCTACATATTTGGATTGTTGTTTAAATTTGGTATAGTGTAGTGTGAGGTTTAGAATTTGTTTTAATATCATTGGATGAAACATAACAGAATGTTTCGTGTTTATGGTATGAATTTTTTTGGTTAAGAATGTTATTAAGGTTTATGGTATAATTGTACTTTTTTGCATTGGACGTTGTTTAGGTTTCTGGTATAAACGCAAAGGTTATGGCATGATTGTTTTGTGTTGGTGGAAAGAAAAAAAATAAATTCAACAAAAATATTTCTCACAATATTAATATATTTTGCCACACAATAGTTTGTCACAAGTTTGGTGAACTATTTGTTGTTAATTTGTGACTTTTGGCAACAACTATTTTCATTGCTAAATAGTGGCATTGGTGACAAATTGTTGGTCGCCAAATGTTGACCTTTGGCGACCATTATGATCTTTGCTAAAAAATGGGTTTTGGCGACAAATAATTTATTGCTAGATAGTTCGAATGTCCTGATTATAGTGACTTTTGGCGACGTGGTTGGAAATCTGTGATAAAAATTAGTTGTATTTAGTGACAAAATATTTCATCATAATTAGCTACTTTTAGTGACAAGTTCCTATGTCGTCACCATTGTCTTTCCTAGACAACCATTCTGCAACAAAATTATTCTTTGTTGTGGAAATGTTTGGCCATGAAATCGGACTATTTGGTGGAAAGAAAAAATGTCGCTGATTGTGTTTCTTGTAGTAGTAAATAGATAAATAAAAGAGAGAGATTTCGAGATTGTCCTTGCATTAATTAGTACAAGTCCTTAAATATTAGCTTGCTTTACCACCGGAAAGCTCCATAATTTAGAGAGAGACAGGAAAAAAAAAAAAAGAAAAAAAAAAAAGAGAGTGAGTGAGTGAAAAAGAAAGGCACATTCACTGGGTGGGTAAAGGTTAGGCCTGTTGGTTGGGTTTGATGCAGGTGTCTGTGTCTGTATCTGAGATGGGTAAAGTAATGGCAACCGAAGGAAGGTTGCGAGCTTCTTGGTTCTGCAACTCAACTGTACTGTCACTGCTTCTGAGAACGCTCGGATGAGCATCATTAGCAGTTGTACCCGTTATGGCTTGGGTGGGTATTGCGTTTTCTTCCTCCTCCTCCTCCTCCTTCTGTTCTTTGTATTTTCCCCATAGAACTGAGTAAAGACCTGCTATAATCAACATTGACCCAACTATTCTGCAAGGTGGATTATGAAACAATATTAATAATAAAGTATGAATTATTTCATTCCAGTTAAGGAAAAAAAAAAAAAAAGATTTAAAAATCATAAATTTTATACAGAAAATCCAACCAGATGTGGCACCAACATTTTAAAAAATATTTAGTGTTAGGTTTGAAAATAATAGATACTAAAAGAATATGCATATAGATATATAAAAACATAATAATAAGATGAAGGTGAAGAGGAAATTAATAATGAATTACCCTCCAAGATAAATCTTTTCAGCCAGGATAAAGGAACCCATGATGGCTACAATGATCATCATCAAAGGGCTAAAAGCAGTTGTGAAGACGGGTCCTTTTGTCTTCATCACTAGTCCTTGGACATAGTATGATATGCTTGATGTCACTATTCCCTACACATACACGTAAAATAAATAAATTGAATGTGTGCGGACAATAATGCTATATCAACATAAAAATTATATATAATTTTTTTTAAAAAAGAATGTGATTGAATCAGTGTCTTTATGATATGAATCTTTTGGTAAATTACACCATTAACAGTCAGTGTCTTTATGATATGAATCTATGCCTCTTTGGCTGTTATGCTGCTAGGCTGCTGGTTTGCTATTGCTTTGTGGCTGCACACTCATGGTCAATTTGGCTGCTATGCTGTTTGGTGTTTGGCTTGAAGCTGGTTTGGAGATACACTCTCTTGTTCATGCTGGTTTGGAGCACACTCTGTTGTTCTGCTTCGCCTCACACTCTGTTGTCCTGCTATGCCTTATTGTGAGGATGGGCTTTTGAGATTACCTCTGGTTTTTGTTTTTCTTCGTTGGTTTCTCACCAACTAGGAGGTTGGAGCTTTTTTTAACTCCAACCTCCTCTTTATTGATGTATTTTTTCATACTCTGTATGTGTTTATCATCAATAAAGTTTTTTCTTTTGTCGATAAAAAAAGATTGTAATAAGGGAGTGTCGAACAAAGTTCTGTACATGTCAACTTCTTTGTTAATGGACACGGAACTGTAATGCTTTCACTTTAAAATAAGAGGCAGGTTTCTGTTGGGTTCATTGTCATGGGTTGTCTAGTCCAGTTTACATTATGGGGCATTATTTGGAACGCACTTCGATAATTTGAATCGTTTAACGTATATGATTTGTTGAGTAAAAAATTAAATTGATTAGATATTGATATGCACATGATCGGATCACAAAATCATGCAAAAAAAAAAAAAAAATTTCATGATTTTGTAATCCAATCACGTGGATATTGATATCCAATCAACTCAAGTTTTTTTGCATAAATAATTTTATCGACAAACCTATATAATGAATGGCTCAAATTACCGTTAGTCCAAAATTAGCTTATAAAATGTAAATTGTTCCATCCAATCTATGATCACCCATGCTCATAAAATAAAACAATAAAAAATAGAATTTGTTACATATAATTTTATTTCTTATCTCATTTTTTTACATAAAGACACGAGTGAGTGAGTTTGATATGCATATATGAATATAGATATTGTTTATGTGCTTAGCAGTAATAAAATAAAGAAATGAAATTATTTATAGTATTGCTCTAAAAAAACGACACAAAAAATGTCAAGAGAGAGAGCATACAGCATAGGCGGCAGCAAGGAGGTTCATGTCCCAGCCGATGGACCAAGCAGAAGGTTTGTGTTCCATAACAAAAGTGACAGCAATAGCTTGCAGTGTCCCAAAGAAGCACATCAGAGACGTGAGTGTGAGCTGATGCTCCTTGTATGTTTTCAACGCCGCCTTTTGTAAAATGAACAGGAAAGCCCAGGCGAGTGTTGCAATGATGAGGAAGATAGAGCCCTTGAACCAGTCCTTATCACTACTAGTACCACCACTTGCATATGATTGCCGAGGATGTACATACTTTGACCACACCATCTCCACCACAGGGCCCTTGTACAAGGTCATCAACATTGCCCCTCCCACTGTTATTATGGTTCCTACTATCTTTGCATGGTACATTACCTTCTTCATGTTTACCTTCTCCATCCTAGTCAAGGGCACACAAACCACTTCCTCAAACAACGAAATATACCAACTTTATTTTGTATATAATTTTTAACTAGAACAATAGGACCCTGATTATTTTTTATTTTATTTTTGGACTACTGATTATGCTTGTTTGTTTTCCATATCGATAGCAAAGAGTTCTAATTTTAATGTATTTTTTTATACAAAATCTTTATAAATCATGAAAATATACTCTAAAATTTTGGGAAATTATAGAATGTTCTTGGAGTACTATGTGTCTGTACTCCTTAATCAATTATCATTCAATATGCCCCCTCATATTCCTCAATCACCCAAGACAATACCCCACCTATCAACCTTTTTCACTAATCACAATGCTATAAAATATCACGTGTCTATATTCCGGAATTACTGAATAATTGTCCATGAATTTTATCTCAGAATGTAGACTTAAAATTAGTGAAATGTGGGTCACACATAAAATAAATGTAGTCCATTAATTCACTTTTTTAATGAATTTTATGAGTTGGTAGTATTGTAATTTTTACAATGGAAAACTATCGCACTTATTTATTTAATTTAATTTTCTTTTTAATAAAGAAAAGTTAGGTATCAATTCAACAACCTAATTCTTCAGACAAATCTAATAAAAATTCTATAGTATAACATTACTCATAACGAAATAATCATAACCAAATAATAAGGTGGAGTGGAGATGGTTTAAGGTGCTTACCGAAATATAACGGCCATTACAAATGTCATGGCAGGGAGCATGTTGCTCATTGCACAAGAGAAGGTCGGGGACGTAAATTTTAGACCCGCATAGTAAAAGTTCTGGTCTATCACCGGCCTATCAAATACATACATTAATCCAAACAAAAACTTTTATTGTCATATTCATCATATATATATATACATATTATAGTACATAAAAAAGGACTCTTAAATTTAATACGCAAGGCAAGGATTAGAAAGGAAGGACTAACCCAAGAAGTCCAAGAACAAATATTTGCACAAAAATAGGAAACGTAATCTTTGGTCGCTCTTTCCTGAAATTGAATGGAACATATAAATATATATATATATATATATAGAAGAATCAATTGTGTGGAAGCATTGGTTCAATAAAAGTTGAAATAATTTTTAATTAAAAAAAAAAAAACCTCTCCAAGAAAATAGCGAAGGGAGCGATGACAGCAGTAGCAATGGCATGGCGATAAACCACAAGTACGTAGTGGCTCATGCCTCGGTTGAGTGACACCTTAGTGATAATATTCATGCCAGCATATCCAAACTGCAATGATATCATAGCAAAATAGGGTTTAAAGAAGCTGCCTTTGCGGGTGTTGCCACTCTGCTTCTTCATTTTCTCAGAGAAAAATATGGAAAGGTTTTCTCAAGAAAGTTAAAATGCGAAGGAAAGAAAATAGGGGCCGGGCCAGAATCAGATAGAGCGAGCAAGCAAGCCAAGCACAATTTGGTGGATGCCTAGCTAGCTACCTATGGAGAAATGCCATTGTGATAAGCCCTATTTATATTATACTTTGTACCTTAACCTTGTTCATGTGGAATCTAGAATATCCAAAAAAGCAAAATTCTGATTACCCATATACATTAAACAAAATAAAAAATCAATTCTTTAGAATGGTTGGGGGTGAGGAGAGAGAGAGGATGGAATACACGTAGTCGCATTGTATTAAGGCATCTGAGTCACCAAACTAGAAAGGGAGAGAGAGAGTGTGTTTGTGTGGCTTAAGCCCGTACGTACATAGACTCCATTTGTGCTAATAAAGTGATTGAGACAACCAACTTTGTTGCATGCAAGACGCAACTCGGTTAATTAAAACACGTCCTTCTCTCACTATATAACTATATTTTGCATCAATTATGTTCATCATATATATATATTTATATTATTATTTAGTGAATATTGAACTTCATGTTTAAACTCACGACCTTAGATTTAATTAGAAAGACTCTTATCACTTAGGTAAAACATATCTTATATTATTAATTTTTATTTTTATTTATTTAAATTGTATATTGTATCGTGTGTGTCACTCGTTAATATATATAAAAAACAATTATGCAATCAAATTCTTGTGAATTTAAATTAGACAAATATGGCCTTGTATTGCCACTTCTACATTAGCTAGACTCAATTCGTGCTGTTAAAATATTTCATCTTTAGACATCAATTTTGAAAAAAATATTCAGCGTACATGAAGTAAACTCATGTGTAATTTGATTTTTATTGATTTAAAACTAACAAAACAAATGCCACAAAGTAGAATAGTATCAAATGCTTCCAGAGCACCAAATAAGTCCATATACTTTTCTAAGAATTTAGGATAGGTCAAGCTTATTACTAATTGTTTTTTAAAAAATTAATTTTACCTTTGTCAAGATAAACTAATTAATTTTACCTTTATGCCAAGATAACTAAGTGCTCGTTTGGTTTCCGTCTTGGCCTAAAAAATCACAAAATAACAAAAAAAAGTCAAAAAATCACAAAAGGGCAAAAATCACAAAAAGAGAAAAAAAATTTGTCATTTCAAAGTCAAAAAGTCAAAAAAGTCAAACAAAAAAACCAAACAAACAAAAAAATTTCAAGCTAAAAAAGTCAAGAAAGCCAAAAAATTAACTAAAAAATTCATTGCCCAACGACCCCTAAAACAAGGGCTATATATGATTAGATTGGTGGCCTATCTTCTTTTGATTGTGTTTGGATATTAAATTTGAAAAAAAAAAAAAAATTATGAATGGGAAGAAAAAAAAAGAAGAAAGAAGTAATTTTTTTTTTTATCACTTATAGACACAAAATAATGAGACCCACATTTATAAATGTATGAGACCCACACACTTATGTCTTTGAATAAGAAAATGAGGTAATAAATATAATTATATGTAGCATTTTTTTAATTAGAATAACATTTGATCATTTGCAAATTACATGTACCCCGGGCTGGTCTTAATTGGAAGATGATGACTGAGGACTGGACATGCAAATGAAGAATAGTAAAATTAAAATACAGAATAAAAACAAAGTAAGCAATATAAAGTAGTGATATTATGGCTGTCTTGTAAGTATATTTGAAATACGGAGATCTCCTAAAGTTGCTTCATACTCCAACAATAAATTATATAAATAGAAGGTAGGAGTGTTTGCGGTTCGGTTACGGTCGAAAAATTTCTAATTCATCATCTGTTCGTCAGATGGATGGATTGGAAAAAATCAATCCGTATCTATCCACCAAATTGGCGGATTGACGAATGGATGCGAATTGGTTTGGCGATTTAAATTTTTACAAATTTTGAGCATAATACACCAACTTGTCAACATTCTTTTGGATAACAATCCAACTCAACATAACCAAATGATTATCAAGTAAATTGTCAAATACTAATAATAAATACATATAAGAAAATCATGCATTATCAAAACTATTTCATTACTTTTTTTTTTTAATTCAAAAACTATTTAATTTGATTTTTTAAAAAAATGACAAAATTAAGCCATATATTTTTCACACAAAACTACCTAATATCAACTCTTGCCATTTAATAAAAGGATTTCCAAATTAAAAATAAATTGAAAACATTACAGAATATCTAAATTATTTTTTAATTGAAAATACAAATTGAATATCTAAACAAATTGAAAACACAAAGTCTTACAAATTACTGGGGGTGCTCGCAATTTGATTCGGTTGCGGTCGACAGAATCTCAAATCCGTCATTCGTCCAAAACTAGGCAGATTAGAAAAAATTAATCCGCAAACCGTCAGCTCATTATTACGCATTCGTCCAAAATATGGCGGATCGATTCGATTCAGTTTGGGAGGATCAAAATATTCGCTGCTCACCCCTAATAGAAGGGCATGCATTTCTCTATCTATTAATTACATAAAGTGTCTCATATTATTGTAAAGAGAATGTTATCGATCTTTTTGTCGTCGTTTTATATTAGGACTAAGATTTGCTCGCTTGGACCATGTTGTTTGAACTCATGAGATTCATCATGAGTCTCATCATAATAATTCAAATCATTCATTTTTTAAATCAAACATGCAAATCGTCCATATAAAAAATTCAAATCGATTGATTAATCATATGCATGTTAGTTTATAACATTTATTTACAAAAATACATTGCTACAGTCATGAAATCGATTTAATTTAAAAAAAATAAAATAATTTACACATGATCTAAAAATTAAATAATTCAAATTATTGAGAAGAGACCCCCAAAGTAAAACTCACGGTCGCAAATAAGATGGTCTAATTCGCAAAGTGTACAGGACAAAATCTGCTTCCTTTATGTTATTTCTTACTTGAACACTTGTGATTAATTTCTTTATTTATTAATAATTATTAAAACATTAAACAATATTCATCATATAATGTGATAGTACAAAATAATAAAAATACAAGCATATACAACACTTCTCTATTAACCTTTCTTCATTAGGAGTGTGAAAATAACCTGTGACTCGTGAGTGGTCTGAAATCCGCTCGTGATTCGGGATGGCCCAGCCCGATTAGGCCTGGTTAGTGTAGACACCCCATTTTTGACCGTCCTTAAGACTTGGACGTCACCGCTTGAACATTCGGTGATCATCCATGTTTGTGTTCGTCTTGAATTCCCGAAGGTCTTGGCTACGCGCCTTGCCTCAGGATCTCTCGACTTGACTGTTTTGTGTCTGGTTTTGCACCAAACACTTGTGTTTTGCCTTTGAGAGGCAGGGTAGGGCTTGTAGACCATCCCCACCCATCACCGGCCAGGGCTTGAGGCCACCGGCTGTGTTTTGTGGCCACCGGCCAAATGTTTGGCCGGCCGGCACTATAGATGGCCGGCCGGCTGTCTTTTTTTGGTCAATTGCATCTTTGGCCGGCCGACTACTGTGCATCTGCTTTTGCAGATATTTTCTCACAGCTGGCATGCATTTGGCTCCCCTCCATACACGTGTATGGGGGATCTCTCTCTTTAGAAGCTTGTCTTGTAAGCTTTACAAGACAAAAAGCTCTATAAAGAGAGGTCTTCTCTCTTGTTTGAGAGGTTAGACATTTTAGACAACCATTTTTAGGGTTTGAGTTCTAGGGTTAGGGTTTGGTTCATATCCTATCTCTATCTCTCTCTCTTGTGTGTGTTTTGTCTTATTTTTGCTCACAAACACCCACCATCACACCATCTCTTGGAGCTGAGGCCCTTGAGGGTTATTTTTAGAGTTTTGGAGCTGGTTTCAACCTAAAGAAACTGCTGGAGCTCCATTGTTGAAGAGGGTCTTCAAGGGTAAGAAGCTTGTCCCTTTATTCCCCATTTTTTCAAAGCTTTTCTACCTATCTTGCAATTGTTTTTTGGCTTTGCATATAACACATAAAAGTTCTATTTTTAAGACCTCTAAATAGTTTGTTAAGAGTGTTTTAAGCTTTGGAGTTGTTTAACCCCTCTTAAGCCTTGTTTGGCTCCATTTTGTGCCATTTTGTGTGAGCTCCGGGACCATAGTGTTTGGGCCTCCTCACCACTGAAATCTTGAGGGATTTCAGAGGTGAGGATGGTGCCTTGAGGTCCTAGGAAGGAGAGGGCCACCCCCTCTCCTTGTTGTCCTTGAAAAGGACCATTTTTGGCCTCTTGAGGGAGCACCATGTTTAAGTGTGTGTTGGCCATGCCTTAGCTGATTTTTGTGCTTATTATGTTATAATATGCCTCTGTTTTTAGTTGGTTTTGGTACACCGTGCTTGCTTAGCATACATGCCTTGTAATGCCATTTTGTTGCCTTAACATGCATCTAGGTTTTAACCCTTATTCAAGCATGTATTAGGCCTAGCTTTGTGAAGCTTTTGTACTTGTTTTGCCATGTTTAAGCTCTGTCCTTGGCTATTTTGGTCGACCAAGGCTCCCATCGTATAGCCCCTTTGCATTTTGGCTTGTTAGCCTTTGACTTTGGACCATGTTGCATGTTTAGCCTATCTTGTTTGCTTGGTTTGGCACCATCTTAACATGATTTCAGAGCTTATATTGCATGTCTTTAGTCCATGCTTAGCCTCTTTCAAGTATGTTTGAAAGTTGCCTTTGTTTGCTTAAGTGTTGGCTCATTAACATATGCATTCTTGCATGTGTGTTTGGTCCCATTTCTTGAGCTTTTGGCCACTGTTTTAGGCCTAGTTAGGGCTGCCTAAATCATGTTTAAGTCCATCTCTTTGCTTGTTGCATATGCTCCTTGTATGTTGTAGCATATTGGTGAGTTGTTGCATGTTTGAACTTGAATGATTGAATGAAGTCACATGCTTGCTTGCATGCTTAAACACCTACATTGTACCTTGCATGCTTGTTGGTTGCATTGTCTCATGCCTTGCATGTTTTGTATGCTTCTTTGCATTTCCATGTTGCATGCTAGCCAACATGCTTAGGATTGCATTACATAAGCATGCATGCTAGACCTCTTGAAATGAGTATGATAGAGATTGGGCCTCCTTGTGTGTTTATTTAGTTTGCATTTCATTTGAAATTGAAGTTGCATACTTGATTCTTTGGGCCATCATGCATGGAAATGCGTGATTGGTGGTCCGAGAATCGAGGTTCATGTCCCTTTGAGTTATAAACATGATAAGGGATATGATTGGTGCATACATTGCTTGAAATGCATTGCCATGCCAAGTATTGCCCTCTGCTGCTGTCAAACCAGATTTTGCAGGAACTTTTGTCCGGCCGGCCATATTTAGTGCCGACCGGCCACCATTGTT